>JAJIYU010013428.1:0-13909 GCA_030144865.1 Tinospora cordifolia
GGCTTTCTCTTATGTTCTTCATTGAACTTTTCTATACTTATCAAGGATTGATCAACCTTGTGGCGTTTAACACTTTGGGTTCTTGTTTCTTTGTTATTCAAGGGTTCAAGTTGACCATTAAATCTGATTTTAGCTTTCTTGGGGTGAGTATACTACCTTGAATTGGGGGTTCCTAGGATCTAATTCCTAGCGGGTCCGCATCAGGCGGCTAGGGTTTGGGTTTTAATTTTTAGGGTTTTTTCGTATTTTTTCGAAATTTTTCGATATTTGCTTCATTTTTTTCAATTTTTTGAAAAATAAAAAAATAATTTTTTTAATTATAAAGCACGCACACAGTGCGCGCATGGGCTGCGCCCCCGTGTGCGCAGGCGCCTTGGGCCCATGTGCCAAATTTGTTTTTATTTTATTTTATTTTTTTAACTTATATGTATAAGTTTATATATATGTATATATATACATATATATCTATTTGTATTTTTTTTTACCATATAAATTATATATTCCTCTACTAATATATTCATCTATTAATATATACATCTATTAATAACCGGTTGGTTCAATATATATCTATTAAAATGTTACGGTTCACAATGTTCAAATAACACGTATATTCATGTATTGATTTAATATCTATAATATATATATTTATGTTAAATATATATATTAATATGCATCCATATAATAATTATACATTAATACATATAAATACACATATTATATATATATATATATATATATAATATGTGTATTTATATGTATTAATGTATAAGTATTATATGGATGCATATTAATATATATATATTTAACATTAAATACACATATTTATATATATATATATATATATATTTAAACCTTACCTGTACATATTTTTATGTATATATGTTTATTATTCATTTTTTGATACCTTAAAGTTGCCCTAAAATTTCTCAATTAATTTTATTTTACCTATTTTATTTTATACTTTACATAATTATACACAACAATAGAATAAAAATTTTTCAAAGTCAATTTATTTTGTTTAATTTTATTTAACGAATTTCGTAAAAATCTTCAGGATATCACACTTATGTACAAAAGGGACAACTAGATGTACCCAAATAAGAAAAATCAACGCCTTCTAATCCCACGCCCCATATGATTATTGAATGATTAGAAAATATTGAGTCAAACTCTACTAGAAGATAATCATAAAATCCCTACTTATCCTCACTCTTTTATCTGAACAAACCCTAATTGTAGTCCAAATCCAAAGTGGCGACTTCTTTTTTTTCTCTACCCCTTGTAGTTGACTTTCCTTGCCTCTTGTTAACTCTAGTCAACTCCCAAGTTAAGATATAAAAAACACACCCAAGGTTGAAGGAAATACATTGGAACACCATTAATTCATTTCATAGGGTGATGTGTTAAACCATATCTTCTCTTCTTCTTTTCTTTGTTCTTTTGCACTCCTTAGATGCCGACTTCCTTCTCCATTTTTTTGTTTATTCTAGTCGTGCTTCAACTTCAACCATAGAGAAAGGTTACAAAAAGTGGAGATTACATGCATTGAATCACCAACAGTTCATTCTATAAGGTATCAATCTACACCATGCTCACTACTTCTTCTCTTTTGTTTTCTCCTTCTTTTCATCCTCTTAATTTGATCATTCTGTGCATCAAAAATTTCTAAGATATTTTCCTATTTTCATCGTTGAAACAAAAATGTAAATCAGTTTAAAGAAGAGCCAATAACTCTCTTTTGAGCCATTCATCACCAACTTGGCAATTCGGGTAACAGTTGTAAGATGTAATAGTTTTATTCCTTTCTATTGGTTACTTGTCAATTCTCAACAATGGAATTAATATATTATGTAATACCCCAGCTCTCGAACCTTTAACATCCATCATAGGCGATATATTTGTCTCACAGCTTTAGACGTAATTACATTCATATACAGTCACTCCTACTTTCTATTCGAGAACTGAGATATTGTTATTTCTCGCGTCAATCATTTCATTTCCTGGTTAAACTAGGCCATATCCCAAGATATAAAAAGTGCATAAATAAACTGGCTTAGAAATTAATTAACAATAACTTTGGGATCATATAATGACTAAAAAAAGGCTTTGATTTAAAATTGAAATTGAGAACAAAGTTGTGGGCCCCATAACCGAGTTTCAACAACTAATATCTGGCCCAGTGGCCGACTTCCAACTGATAAACAGAGGCAAACATGGTAGGTCATATGCCCTACAACAGGAAAATAGAAAATAAAGTTTATTTCTTATAATGTCCTCAATTAAGAGACATACTACTACTGATGACTGTTTTTACATTACTTGTCAGTATAAGTATCTTCAATGGTTACCTGAAAAAGAGTGAGTGGGATGAGCTGAAGAGACCAATGGATCATCCACAGTACGTCTAAAGCATTATTATAGTCAAAATACAAAATGCAAACACTTATCAAGCATTATGTGATTCAACAGTTCAATTATTTTGAGTTGACGTTAAGACCGAAAGGACGTTCTTCGGTATTCCCAATTAGGCCCAGAATATTGAAAGTAATGCCCACAAGCCAGTTACCCCTTTATGACCCTATCTTAGGAGTGAAGTCTCAACTCGGCTATCAGTCCATCTTACTGCTGTCACAGTAGCATTAAGACCTGCCTTGGGTTGAGAACACCCACGATGGCACTAGACTACTGTCATAGTGTCAGCATCACTGCGTCAATACGTAATTATATCTCTTAATCATCTTTATTTAGTGACCACAAGCATACTCATAGTATCATTATTCCATATATTAATAAACAACACATTTTAGTAAGCTTGACAAGGTGCATATAACAATATTTGACATTCATTAATCACACAACATGTTATCAACGCTATAAAAGATAAGGAATCATTCTAACAACTGTCAAACATATTCCTAGCATGCTTCTAATCATTCAATCAAAGTAAATAACCAATCATGCTTCATATTTAGAACTAAAATAATACTAAAGAGTATGAGTATTCATCTTCACCTTTGATGCTTAAATCCTTCTGATCTTAGCATTCCAAGCCTTCTCAAGTCTTCAACCTTCTTTCTTCACTCAATGAGAGAGCAATAAGACTCTTTTTCTCTTGAGCTAAAAGAAAACTAAGAAGAAAAATGAAGAAGAGAATAATGATGAGACTTTTTTTTTCTTAAGAGTGAAGAAGAGAAGAATGAGATAAGATGGTTTGAGAAAAAAGAAGAGTGTTATTTATAGGCATTTAGCCAATCACCTCATTCCACTATTCATATATTAATATATCCCACCACCCTACTAGTCATATTTTAATATATTCCACAAGCCTATTCTATTAATATTTTAAGATATCTCACCACCCTACTATTCAAATTTTAATATATCCCACCACCCTATTCCACTACTCGTATTTTAATATATTTTATTTCATTTTTGTGAAATTACTTATGGGATAATTAGGATAGTGATATTTTTTTTTACTTTTCATGTGAATTTACCATTGTTTCCTAAAAAGTAAAATTATCATTCGACCCTTGAGTATTTAATATGTTTTCATAATTTAATGAACTCATTTCTATATTCTTAATATTCAAAATTTTTTTAAGGTATTACAATCTACCTCCCTTAAAGTAAATTTCATCCTCGAAATTTGTACTTTCTTGTTTCAATGTTGTCTAGTTAGGTATTTTTGGTGAAGAGGTCTGGGTATTTGTTCTTTATCTTACTTTCCATCTCCCAAGTTGCTTCTTTCACTTCATGATGCTTCTAGAGAACTTTAAATAAGGGAATGTCTTTCATTCTCGAGCTTTGTATGTTGCAGTCAAAGATCCTAATTCCCGCTTCTTTATACGTGGCATCGTCTTGGATGTCCACCTCCTCCCAATAGATTATGTGAGAGGGGTCGATTTCATACTTCCTCAACATTGACACATGGAACACATTGTGAACTAAAGATATTTTGTTTGGTAGATCTAACTTGTAGGCGCATTCTTCAATTCTTCTAAGTATTTCAAATGGACCGATAAATCGGGTGATAACTTTACTTCTTATCCAAATCTCTTGATACCTTTTTGAGGGTTTATCCTCAAGAACACTCTGTCACCCGCTTGGAGCTCAAGGAGTCTTCTCCTTTCATCAGTGTAACTCTTTTGTCTACTATGTGCTATGACCAATCTTTTTTGTATTTGCTTTACTTGATTGTTCATCTCCTCCACTAGATCGAGCCTAGTAAGCACGTGGTCCTCAAGTTCATACCAACAAGTTAGTGATCTGCAGGACTTCCAATAGAAAGCTTTATACGGAGTTATTTTTATACTTGCTTGATAACTGTTTTTATAAGCAAACTCCACCAGGTGTAGGTACTTGCTCCAGTTTCCCTTGAAGTCAAGGGTGCAAGACCTCAGCATGTCTCCTAGTATCCGAATGACTCTCTCAGACCGACTATCAGTTTGAGGATGAAAAGCAATGCTCAAGGTGAATCTGGTGCCCAACTCCTTCTATAGACTCTGCCAAAACTGTGATGTGAACCGAGAGTCTCTATCTGACACTATGGTATTAGGCACGCCAGGAAGTCATACTATCTCCTTCACGTAGAGTTCTCCTAGCTTACTGACTTGGTCCATGGATCTAATGGGCAAGAAATGTATCACCTTAGTGAGACGATCTACAATTACCCGTACAATATCTTTTCCTTTATGGTTATGGGGTAATTCGATAACAAAGTCCATAGCAATGTTATCCCACTTCCATTCAGGGATTGGGAGTGGTTGTAACATTCCGGTGTGCTTTTTGTGCCCAGCCTTTACTTGCAGACAGATTAGGCATTTAGAGACATACTTGACTATGTCTCTTTTCATTCTTTGTTACCAATAGGTCTTTCTGAGGTTTTGACACATCTTGTCATCACCTGGATGTATTGTTTGCTTGGTCTAATGGTCTTCATCTAATACGGTTTGCTTACTTTGTCCATTTTGAGGCACACAAATTCTATCTCCAAGCCTTAGGGTACTTTCAGCATCTAACCGGAATTCAGTATGTTTTCCTTATTCAACTCCTTCTATCAAACTTATGAGCCACTTATATTGCATTTGCTCATCCCTGATTTGGTGTAGAAGATTTGGTTGGCAAGTCATGTTGTAAAGATAAGCCTGATCCTCGTCTGAAGTCACGCCCAAGTTATGATCCTCAATTAATTGATACATTTGACCCTTTTCCTCCTCCCATCTATTGAATTTTCTACTCAAGGCATCAACCACCACGTTGGTCTTCCCTGGATGGTAGTATAGTTGAAAATCATAGTCCTTAAGGAACTCCATCCATCTTCTTTGCCTGCAGTTTAACTTTTTCTGCGTGTAGATGTATTTCAAACTCTTGTGATCTGAACACAGACTGAGCTTCTTGCCATAGAGGTGATGTCTCCAAATCTTTAGGGCAAACACAATGGCAATCAATTCTAAGTTATGGGTTGGATAATTTTGTTCATGAATCTTAAGTTGTCTTGAGGCATATACAACAACTTTTCCTTCTTGCATCAGGACAACACCGGATTTGTTATGTGAGACATCCGTATACAGAACATATTCAACACCAACAGTAAGACTGACTAAGATAGGGGCCAAAGTCAATCTCCTTTTTAGTTCTCGGAATAATTATTCACACTTCTCATCCCAATTGAACTTGACTCATTTTCTAATTTGCTTGGTCATAGGTTCAGCCAACATAGAGAAGTCTCAGATGTATCTTCGATAGTATTTAGCCAGGCCTAAGAAACTTCTAATCTTCGTAACTATTTTGAGTTGCTTCCAGTCCGTGACAGCTTCCACCTTATCGAGGTCTACAGAGATGCCTTCAATCGATACTACATGGCCAAAGAACTTAAACTTCTTCATTCAAAATTCACACTTGCTAAATTCAACATACAACTAGTTCTTTCTAAGGGTTTCCAACACAATCCTCAAGTATTCTAAGTGTTCGTGTTTTGAGTTAGAGTATATTAGGATGTCATCTACAAATACTATTACAAATTGATCAATGTATTGCCTAAACACTTGGTTCATCATATCCATAAATGCAATCAGTGCATTATTTAAACCAAACGGCATCACTGTGAATTTGAAATGCCTATATCGAATCCTAAAAGTTGTCTTATGTATATCTGACTCTCGGATTCTCAACTAATGATATTCTGACCTAAGATCAATCTTAGAAAAATGAGTGGCTCCTCTCAATTGATCAAACAGGTTATCTATTGTTAGCAAAGGATACTTATTTTTTATTGTCGCCTGATTTAACCTTCGATAATCAACGCACAACCTCATGGATCTGTCTTTTTTTTTTTACGAATAATACCATAGCTCCCCATAGTGATTCACTGGGTCGAATGAATCCTTTTTCACGGAGTTCATCCAATTGTGGCTTGAGTTCAATCAACTCCACTGAAGCCATTATATAGGGAGGAATGGTTATAGGATTTGTGTTTGGATGTAGTTCAATCTTGAACTCTACCTTTTTATGTGGTGGTAGTCCAAGCAAATCATCTAGGAACATATTTGCTCATTCTCGTACTACGAGTATCTCTAAAATCTTCTTAGGTTCCTCAGATCAAGTATCTTCCTCTAGCAAATGTTTGAAGTATTCACTTTCTTTTAGACAATGTAACATGGTTGTCATAAGACTCTGGGGTAGTATTTGCATATCCTCTATGACTTTCACTAACTCTCCGGATGGTAGAGTCAATGTGACTTTCTATGTTGGGCAATCAATCTGATTCTGGTGTTGAGTTAACCAGTCCATACCCAATATTATATCATACCCTTGGAAAGGTAATACTCTAAGCTCGACAATTATTAATTTGTTTTCAAATCTCAATTCACATCTATAAACTTTCTAGGTGGCTACAATATCTCCTATGGGAGTGGACACATACAATGGTTCTAGTGGTGTGATAATCACTAATTGTAACCTTTTAGCTAAGTTTTTTGACACAAGTGACTTAGTAGCATCCGAATTAAGCAATATCTTAATAACAACATTAAATAGTAGAAATGTACTTTTGATAGCCAGAGTTGGGTCCACCTGTCCATCCTCTATAATAAACACTCAGGCTTGATTTTTTCTGCCTTATTGTTGCTATTGGGGTTGAGGTTGGCATTGTTGTGGCTATTGCTATCCACGACCACCTTGGTTCTCACCTTGACCGTTGCTTTGTCCTTGGTTCTGCCTTTGTGGCCCTTGGTTCTAACAGTCCTTCACACGGTGTCCTTTTTTACCACAATTGTAGCAAGCTCCTTCTCTCCAACCCACTGCTTGTCAACTCAGTTATTTTTTTGTAGCTGATTCCTATTTTGTTTCTTTTGGTTCCTTTAGAACTCTCTGTCGTTGTTCGGCCTCTTATTCTTGTTCCTCAACTGTTGTTCAAAGTTGAGTTATTGCTCAAATATTAATGCCTTTTCCACGATGTCTTTGTACATCTTTAAGCCTATTGTCCTTATCACCTTTCGAATCTTGATCTTGAGACCCTCTGTAAATCGGTTGACCTTTATCTTCTCCTCCCTGATTAGCTTAGATAAAAATTTGGCAAATTCAGTAAATTTGCATTCATATTTGGCTACCATCAAGTCCCTTGGGTTAATGTGACACCTCGACCCTCGATTCTCTTTCTGTGATGAGTCATCAGGGCCACGCACGGAGATGGCATGCCCATTCAGAGGGAGATGTCGGACTCAGGTCGTTCGTCGAAAGCCGGAAGCCACTTCATACATTCTCTTTCTATCTCTATCTATTGTTTCAAAGCCATTCTTTCAAATAAGTTATGTAATCAATTTAAAATACACAGTGATCATTAAAATGCAATTCCTTTTCAGTAAAATAAGATTCATCAAAAGAATGTATGCAACAGTTCTAAATACTTACAAAATCTAAATGAAAGCATATTTAACAAGTAAAATACTTTGCAACGAATTTAAAATTTTCAAAATCATTTCTAAAGTATAGTAGGATGACATAAACATGGCCCAACTGGCCTAAGTCCCAAAATATTTAATTTACATATGAAACAGTTTAAGCGAAGGAGGGCACATGCCTAATTCAAAATTAAATATAAAAAAATATTTTATAAAAAAAGACATTAACAATCTCCCCAGCGAGGTTTCAACAAAATGATCGAAATCACTTGGAGATGGTCCAACTTGCACTATGTCAACTGTCACTTGAAATGGAAAAGTGGTGTGAGATCAAGAGCTCAATGGATCATACAACACATTACTAGCATTACTCAGACCAAAATACAAAACATGCAAACACTTTCATTACATTAGGGCATTTCAAACACTTTATTGTTTTCGTTGCAATTAAGACCAAAAGGTTTGTGGTTTCGGTGCCCCCCTCGTGGTCCAAGACAACGTCCGAAGGCAACGCCCGAGGGCCAATTACCTTTCGAGACCTTGACGGGGGCGTGATGTCCGAAGTGACAATCAACCCCGTAGCTAGTCTAGTTGGAGACACCCAAAGGCCGGTCATCACCCCGATACGTGGTTTTTAGTCTTAATTTAATCTTCTTTAGTTTCACAATCACATTGCAAATCATACATCATAAGTAATACTTCAAACACATGTAAATCAATCATACTGAGGTTCAAGTAATTCATTAATGGCATGAATTTATTTCATATTGTCTAGGCATGTGAGCATAACAATTTTTAAAAAATCAACATGTTATCTTAGCATTTAACCAATCATTCCAATCGAACACTCAAGAACAATCCTAGCATGCTCTAAGTGCATATTCAAAATAATCAGACATCATATTTAGTATTTAAAATCCAAATAATAGTAGAGAGTATAGTAATCACACCCACTTTGTATTTCCTTCCCTTGTGCCTTTGCTCCTCGCCGCACTTATTTTAGATCTTTAATCTATAAGATTTTAATACCAAGATAGTATGAGTCTAAAGCATCCATAACACATAGATTCATGTCCCTTACATAGGTATTGCATCATGCGTTCAAGGCCAGAACGAAAACCAAGTTTGGGACCCATTATCACGATAATGCTTCGGAATCGATGACACATGTTACCGCACTCGGTTACCACGGTAACCAATGCGTAGTCTGCTTTTTTTCAACATGTTACCGCAGTTGGTTACCGCAAAGTCCAACTCTAGCCTTGCTGAATTGCTTGAAGCAGATGGATGAGTTCGAAGAACCTACTGACTTAAAGAATATTCATGACCTAGCTGTAGTTAGTGAGTACGAGGATGTGTTCCCAAATGACTTACCTGGACTACCACCGGCAAGAGAGTTAGAGTTCAAGATTGAACTCCACCCTAGAACCAACCCTATAGCCATACCTCCTTATAGGATGGCGCCAGCAGAACTAATTAAACTGAAACTCAACTGGACGAGCTTAGGGAGAAAGGTTTCATCAGGTCGAGTAAATCACCTTGGGGAGCTCCAGTGTTGTTCATGAAGAAGAAGGATGGTTCTATGAGACTTTGTGTCGAATATCAAAAATTAAACCAAGCCACGGTGAAGAACAAGTACCCTCTACCAAGGATTGATCACCTATTTGATTAATTGAGAGGAGCCACTCATTTCTAAAAGATTGATCTTAGGTTGGGTTATCATCAGCTGAGAATCAAGGAGTCTGACATATACAAGACTGCCTTTAGGACAAGATATGGACACTTCGAGTTCACCGTGATGCCATTTGGTTTGAACAATGCCTCGACTGCCTTCATGGATTTGATGAACCAAGTGTTCACACAGTACCTTGACCAATTTGTAGTGGTATTCGTGGATGATATCCTAATCTACTCTAAGTCAGAAGCTAAACACCTAAAACACTTGAGGATCGTGCTGGAAAGTCTTAGAAGGAACCAGCTATATGCTAAATTCAGTAAGTGCGAGTTCTGGATGGAAACTATCAAGTTCCTTGGCCATGTTGTGTCAGTAAAAGGCATCTCTGTAGATCCAGAGAAAGTGGAGGCTGTTATGAACTGGAAGCAACCTAAGACAGTAACAGAAATCAGAAGTTTCTTGGGCTTGGCAGGCTACTATAGAAGGTTCATTAAGGACTTTTCCAAGTTGGCAGAACCTATGACTAAGTTGACCAGAAAAGGAGTTTAGTTATAGTGGGATAAGAAATGTGAACAGTCATTCCAAGAACTGAAGACAAGATTGACTACGGCTCCTGTTCTAGTCACTCCAACTCCTGGTGTTACTCACATACTCTATACTAATGCTTCGCTGAGTGGGCTTGGAGCAGTGTTGATGCAGGAAAGACAAGTAGTCGCTTATGCTTCGAGACAACTGAAGATCCATGAGAGAAATTACCCTACTCACGACCTAGAGCTAGCGGCCATTGTGTTTGCCCTGAAGATTTGGAGACACTACCTTTATGGAGAAAAATTTGAGCTAAATATCACAAGAACTTGAAATACATCTACACCCAGAAGGAGTTAAACCTCAGGCAATGGAGATGGATGGAATTCTTGAAAGACTATGATTTTCAACTACACTACCATCCAGGGAAGGCCAATGTGCTGGCCGATGCTTTGAGTAGGAAGTTCAACAAACAGGAGGAAGAAAAAGCCATATGTACCAGTTGATTGAAGATTTTAGGTTGGGTGTAAACCTCAACGAAAAAGAAGCCTATCTTTACAATATGTCTTGCCAACTAGACCTATTACATCAGATCAGGGATGAACAAAAGCAAGACAAGTGGCTTGCTCAACTAATTGAAGGAGTCACGCAAGGAAAACATACTGACTTCAGGATGGATGCTGAAAACATCCTAAGGTTTGAAAAAAGGATATGTGTACCTCAGTAGGGACAGAGCAAGCAGGTCATATTGGATGAAGCTCATAAGACTAAGTATACCATGCACCCTAGTGGGGAAAAGATGTACCAGAACCTCAAGAAAACCTACTGGTGGAGAGGAATGAAAAGGGACATATCTAAATACGTCTCTAAGTGCTTAACATGCCAACAAGTGAAAGCAGAACACCAGAAACCCTCTGGAATGTTACAACCACTCTCAATCCCTGAATGGAAGTGGGATAACATTGTCGTGGACTTCGTCAGTGGTTTACCCAGGAATCAAAAAGGAGAAGACACTGTTTGGGTGATAGTGGATTGTCTCACCAAAGTGGCCCACTTCTTGCCAATCAGATCCACAAACCAAGTCAGCAAGCTGGGACAAGTCTATGTGAAAGAAATCGTCAGACTGCATGGTGTACCCAAGTCTATTGTGTCTGACAGAGACTTTAGCTTCATTTCACAGTTCTGGCAGAGTCTACAGAAGGAGATGGGTACTAAGCTCACCATGAATACAACCTTTCACCCTCAGACGGATGGTCAGTCGGAGAAAGTTATCTAGATTTTGGAAGATATTTTGAGGGCTTGCGTTCTAGACTTCAAGGGGAATTGGAGCAAGTACTTACACTTGGCGAAGTTTGCCTATAACAACAGTTATCAGGCAAGCATAAAAATGGCTCTGTTCAAAGCTCTTTATGGAAAACCCTGCAGATCACCTACCTGTTGGGTTGAACTTGAAGATCAAGTATTAACTGGGCCAGACATAGTGGAAGAAACGAGCAACCAGGTCAAGTTAATACAAAAGAGACTGACTATTGTACAGAGCCGTCAAAAAAGCTACGCAAACAAAAGGAGAAGACCATTAGAGTTTCAAGTTGGGGACAAAGTATTCTTGAGAGTCAGTCCTCATAAGGATATTAAAAGGTTCGGATTCAAAGGGAAGTTATCTTTGAGGTTTGTAGGACCATTTGAAATACTTAGAAGAATCGGAGAATGTGCTTATGAGTTGGATCTGCCAAATCGAATGACTTCAGCACATAACATATTTCATGTATCCATGTTGAGGAAATACAAACCTGACCCCTCTCACATCATTCACTGGGAGGAAATGAATATTCAAGATGATGCTACCTACGAGGAAACAACGGTTAGAATCCTTGACCACAAGGTACAAAATCTAAGAACAAAGGATATCCCATTAGTGAAGGTATTATGGAAACACCACGGGATAGAAGAAGCCACGTGGGAACTCGAAAGCGAGATGAAGACCAAGTACCCGCATCTATTCATAAGGAATACCTAAATATGTACAAATTTCGAGGATGAAATTTTTTTTAACGAGCGTAGGTTGTAACATCTCGAAAAGTTTATATGAAATTTGAATTTTTACTTAGAAAATTATATAGAATTGACGAATGAGAATTTTGGCAAGTCTTAGTTACCCAAATGAGGGATAAAAATCAATTTAAGGGATTTTTGAAAGAAAAATATATGATTATAATACATAAAATGGGATATCATAGCCAAAAATACAAGGATATGTACAATTTTTTATGAAAACAGGATTATAAAGTCAATTGGGATCGAGATTTGGCAAAAATTCGAAAAGAAAGCAAGGAATTTGGCTGAAAAATAAAAAATAAATAAACTTAAAATGCATCCAACGGTCCAAAAACAATCTGCCAAAATCCAACGAATGGGATTAAAGCCAAAACGAACGCCCGGATGCACTGGATCATCAAAATCGAACAGCCAGAGATCTGCGTACGTAACTCGAGGATGATCATGCGGCCAGAAGAGAGTTTGTTGATTGCGAACCAGATCCGAACACTGCAATCTATGATCATCCAACGGCCAGGATTCATGCTCATGATAAGATGATCATCTGGTGCTGCACTCGAGGTGCATTCAACGGCGAAGATCAAAGCCGCTTAATTAGATCGCGAATGTTAATGCGCTCGAGGATCATCGGACGGTTCAAATCAAAGCCGTTTTGATTAGATCACGATCGTTGATGTTCTCGAGGAAATCTAGTGGCTGAGATCGAGAATTCGAATTCTGTTGATTTATCCGAGATCAATCCAACGGTTCTGATCAAAATCTGAATGCGTGTCTCGAGGAAAATATGAGGAACCAGAATAAAGCCAAAATTTAAAATGCGAAAATTATGTTAAAATTAACGAAAAAAAATATCCAAAAATTTTGAAAAATAGTTTCTAAATTTCGAAAAATATTTCTAAAATTCGAAAAAATTCTGAAAAATACTCATCTTGCTCTAAAAATTAGAAAGTACGAAATTAGGGAGAATTAGAGTGTTTTATTCAAAGAAGGACACAAATTTTTTTAATTTTCTCCCTTGAAAAACTTATATAAACCGCCCTAGGCTCATAATTTCATTCATTCCAAAAAATAAGAGTTGAATGCTCCTCTTGTTTTCTCAAAGCCTTCTTCTTAGCACATTTTTCCATATTTCCCTTCTTGTGTGTGTGAGAAGCTCTCAAATTGGGGAATTAAATTGGGCGATCTTCATTGGCATTAGTAGTGGGGGGAATTGCTGCCGAAATTTCGGAAGAAAGCGTCACAAGGTGGAAGTGATTTCTAGAACACCCTTCTATTCTTATTTGAATTCATGGCATGCTCATTGTTTGTATGTTTTTCACTGAATTCAAAGATTTTCAACTTCTGTTCTAGAATTTTACATTTTTATTTCAGTATTTCAGTTTTGATTCATGTTTGAGCAATCATATCATCCATGACATGTCAGTATCATGCTGAGGCTTTTAAATTAAAGTATGATGTATGTTTTATGAGTGTTTCATGAATCGACTGTGTATATTCTGAATTTTAGTTTGATTTCATATTCTGAAATTTATTTTATGAGATCATGATATGAAAATTATTCAAAGACGATGGAGAAAATAACCACGTACCATCATAGTAAACATGTGGGTTGCTGTGGATGTTCTTTTCATATGATTAGTTCATATGGTTTTAAGACCAAAGTACTTGGTTGGTGGGTAAGTTCCCTTGAAGTCCAAAAGTCCAATGAAATTGACTAAGAAAAGCTATATTTCACTCTAAGGAGGTACTTTTT
>JAJIYU010013429.1:0-13872 GCA_030144865.1 Tinospora cordifolia
ATTCCACTAACCCTAAATTTTCATTTAATTATCAAATTAAGGTCTTATTTGCTTAATTTTTCTATATCTCTAACATATTTTATTTTTCATGTGTCAACCCACCATTTGCACTCAAAATTTTTTAAAATCTTTGAAATTAATTTATTCAACTTATTTTATTTATTTTAAATTTTTTGACAAAATTCTGGGGTATTACGGAAACTTTTCATTGCAGAAGATTGCAACAGCTTATTGATTGCAAATTTTACAAGAGATTTATTATCCGTTGTAGATTAATTAGCAACAATGTATTTTGCAACGGAAATACTTCATTGCTAATTTGTTTTAATATTGAATTTGCAACAAAATTTTTTTCAAATAGTAACGAATATTTTCGTTTCAGATTGTCTAGATTATTGTAGTGTCTTGTGTTCTTAAAGCTTTCTGTCTACTAGACCTAGATGGGACGGTTTTAGATTTTCAGACAAACTTATGAAAAAGGTTTGAGTGTTTGTTCATTAACGTATAGACCTAAAAAGATAACTGTGTCAAGAGATCTTTGATCAAATATGAGGTTGCATGTGAAATTGGTTTCTATTGCATTAGTTTGGTTTGCTATACACTCAAAGTGAGGGTATTAAGAAATTTAACTAATAGATATTAAAATAAGTCAGAAAAGGTTTTTAATGATCGCTGCTATAACTTACAAAATTGAGAAATAGTTACTTGAAATAGGAATTAAAGGAAAATACATGAGATTTACTATCTTAGATAATTCATTCGTATCGTTTTAAATCCAACATTTTTTTAATTTGCTTTTGTTAATTTTATTTAACTCCCCATTCAATATTTAGCCTTGATAAAGTTGAAACTACTAGTAGATTGGGCTTTGAGATTATTGGTTAAAAGCTATTCCCTAAGGACGATATTCAGTATACTACTATTTATTATTATTGTGATACTATACCCTTGCTGTTGTTGTAACACTCATCAAGCACAATAATATTTCATGTAAGACAAAGGGACATCTCCACAAGACAAAAAGTTATTGCAATAATACATTATTGTAAAAAACAACTAAATACACATGCAATAATCTATCTTATTATGTATATATCTTGTATTATACTTTCTTATAACAAACGTGTTGTGCTATACGAATGACTAAAATTGCTATGTGATGCATCTTGACTAACACTTGTTTTCAAATATTGCTAGCAAATTTTAATTTTAATTATTTTTTTAAACTATGTTGTACTCATTAATTTGTACTATATTTATTACTACAAATCTTAATTATAATTTCTATTATACGTCTTAATTTTCATGTATATATATATACCTTACATTTAAATACCTAATTACTTGAATAATTTTTACGTATTATTTTTACCTTGATATACAAAAAGCAAAAACGCATGTTAATCATATCATATTATTAATTATATAAATATTATCAGTGTAATAAAATGTGTTCTTAACACGTGCCCTCAATTAGTTATTAAAATGTTTTATTAATTATAAGACAAAAAAAAAAACTTTTAAGTTGAAGTAGAAAACTTTAAGTAGACCAGTAGTTGGTGGTGAATATACCCAATCCCTTGCTATTTATTAGATCATAAATAAATGCATGTACGTTTGTTGGCATCCAGCTTAAATAAATGCCGTTGGTTTAATGGATGAACCAACATGGGCTCTCCCATCAGCGTATGTCATACCAGATAACAAAAGTTGGGCGGAAAATTGATCCAAAAATTGAATTAATTAATTACCATAAATATTAATTTTTTATTTTTTATTTTTATGTTAGCCGGTGATTGTCTGCACTAGCATTCAAAAAAGTTGGCGAATAAAATTCAACCCAACTTTAACCAAATACTCTCCACGTGTACCTGAAGACAGACGCCAACCATGTGAGTAAATGAAACACATTATTTAGGTTGTATTTGATCGATAAAAAATTTGATATTTTTAAATTTAATTGATAAAAATGATGAGAAAAATTTTTCAGTCTATTAATTTTTTTCAGCAAAATTTTTTTAACTTAAAAAGTAAAAAATAAAATTTTTTCATGAGAAAATAAAATTTTTTTATGAAAAAACTTTTTGTACATTAATTTAAAATTTTTTTTTATAATTAATTTTATTAAATTTTTTTTATATCTAATCAAATAATTATGAAAAAATATACTCAAGAATATATTTTTTTTAAAAAAATTTTTAGCAATCAAAGAGAGCCTTAATTATTTATTTATCTATCTCTTTAAATACATAATTTTCCTTTAAAAAATATAAAAGAAAGAAAAGAAGGAGAGAGGAGGAGCGTCAACGCGTAGCGCCGTGGAACTCTTTCTCTCTCCACAACTGACCGTCACGGCGACGCTGAAGGCGAATTGAATTTTGAAAGGAAAGCGAGTTGTTGGCACATGAATCGAGGAGAAGTGGGGGAGACTCAACTCTGCATTAAAGACAACGTCCGGGAGGAAGAGAAGGAAGAAATATTGAGGGGCTGGACAGAGTGGTGGATTATGACTTATAAGGGAGTAAGCGTGAAGAGGACAAAAACGAAGTCTGACATTTCAATGCTCAAATCCGGATAAAACGCGTAAATTTCGCCTCCAGACGCTCCCTGCTGCTCTCTCCCTGCTCTTCTTCACCCTTCTTGGTGCACGTCCTGCCTCTGTTGTTGTTTTGCTTTGAGAGAACAAAACCCGCGTATCTCCTGAAACCTCCTCCTCTGGTTGTTACGCTCATGGGTCATAACCCAATCCCCCCCTAATGTAAGAACAAGTGTCTTCTTTTTAGTTTACTTTCTTGATCACTGATGGGTTCGGTTTGTAGATTACGATACTTTCCTTTTTCTAGAACTCACCCACCATCACAATTTCTTTTTGCTTTTTTCCTTTTTTGTAAATATATCGTCTGACGAGATAATATGATTTTAAGATTGTCTGATGTGCTTGTGTTCTCTTTCCCTCCCCTTTCTTTTTGGGGTCGAATTATTGTTAGAATCATTTTTTTACATTCAGTAAATTTTTATAGGATTTTCATGGACAGGACTGGAGTTGTCGAAGCATATTTCCTTCTCGTTTTCTAGTTTTTGTAATTGCTATAACTGTTGGTTTAATTTCTACAATTTCTCAGATCTTCTCAAATTATTTCCTTTGCCATCATCATCACCTCCCTTAATCATGCGGGACGCTGAAATTTGTATACAAAATTCTTATTTTGGCATAGCTACGCATCATCATCTATCTTGAAAAGGACCATTGCTCCATACCCGGAACATACTTTTTCACTCTGCAACTTGAAATTGGAAAATAAATAGAAAAAAGAAGCTACTAAATCACTGCTCCTATAGTGCTCTCATACTTTTCATGAACTTATGGACTATTTATTTCTTTTATTTTTTGATAAGATATAATAATAATATCGGCATTTAATTGTATGACAGGCTTAATTATCTCCCCTCACCCCTAGGCTAAGGCAGCAGCAAGAATTAACCTTTGGGTTCTTAAGTCATCTCCTTACCAACTATGGAGTTACATATATGTCTGCACACTAAAAGTTTTACTGTACCTTTTTAACAATGCTATCCATTGTTTGTGTTTCTTTTCAAAAAAAATAAAAAATAAAAATAAAAATAATAAAAAAAAAGAAAGAAAGAAAAAAATGTTATCCATTGTTATATGTAACTCCAGTGCTTCTCCTTGGTTCTTCGTTTCCTAATAGAGTCTATGTCAAATGGATGATGTAAATTATTTTCTGTGATGCTGAAAATATGTGATTAATAAGGTTAAATTGTACACTTCTAGTGCCATTTGGGGCATTTCATGCTTTTATGGTCGTTCATGCATCCATCTTGATCTGATTTCATTTTAATTTTTATTTGGTTGAAAAGCACTTTGAACTGATCTAGAGTCGTGGCATGTTTCTTGTAAGATAAAACTTAATGTCATTAGGACTTTGATTGCCAAAGCATTTTTGTAGGTTAAAAACAATTTTTGAATTGCTAAATCGCTTGTTTAGATCAAATAAAGTGTGGTTGAAGGTAGGGTATTGATCTTTTGAAAATTCAGTCTTATATGAACCTTCTATCTAAACTTATTTGGAGTTAGAATTGAGCAGAGATTTATTATGAATTACTTTGTTTGAACTTTGAAATCTTGAATATAAATATTCCACATTGTGGACAAGGCTGTATGCCAGGAGCGCATTGTTTGAATTAGTTCTGCCTCACCACTTTTGATTCTAAACATAGTTGATAAGACTAGATTTTCTGTGTTGGCCACTTTCAGTTAACTTGTTTAGTTAAATCTTCTATGTTCTGGATCTGAAATTTGGAGCTGCATCCGCTTCATTCCATACTTGAATTTATTTATTTTTTTAATTGAATGATGTAGGGTCTATAACACAAAAAACTATGAAAGTGCATACAATATTTATTTCCTTGATCTGAAAAGAATTTGAAAGGTTGCCCTTTGTTGTTGATATTTGTCTTTCCTTTAATTTTTTACTTTGCTGTAAGCTTGTGTAGTTGTTTACGTCCAAGTGCAGTAGATAATTACATTAGTTTTGTTTGGTTCTTTGGACCATTTGTTGATTAAATTTTGTTGTTGCAATATTAAAATTATTATGACGTACCACCCAACTAATGGAACTTCTAATTTGCAATTTTATTGACAGGTTAAATCCTTGGAAATTGGCAGGTAAATCAAGTGGGAGCTAATCCAATACCAATCTAGAATACTTAAAAATAACCATATTTGAAAGTTTAATCATGGCTCCCATAGGGCGCATCTCTAAGGAAGAAGTACTTGACTCTCACTCATTCCTTGCAAAGTTTGATATTTTAAGTGGAAATCCAGAAATGAAAACAACTCAACCTAACAAGGTTGCCAATACTTCTACTGGAATACCAGGAATGTCATCAACCAGTGGTGTGCATGAACTTCTTGAATGTCCTGTTTGCATGAATTCAATGTTCCCTCCAATTCACCAGGTTTGTGCCTTCTCCCAGGGACAGTAATCAAGTTGCATACCCTGGAACATATTTTTTAAGATGATATTCTTTGTCTAATCTGAATAGTATTGGAGATTTTTAATGTTCAATGTACCTTTCCTTTGTTCTCTACATAAATGATAAGCCATTATTGGTAACAAATCATTTCAAGTTTCTCGCAGAATTTGGAGCTATTGCAGTAATTTATAAACAATTAGGAACTATATCCAACACGTTGTCTATACAAGTGAAGCAAATTGGCCATTTACTTCCTGCATTCACCACAGTGAAAGATGTTTGTATTTAATTCTAAGGAAACATTATTCTTTAGGTTAAAAGAGTTGAAGCTATAACCAACTAATCAATCAGGACTGATTTGTTGAACCATTCTTGTATGTCAAATTCTTTAGAGTTTACATGCACACCTGTCTGTTGCTTTCTTTTAGAGATTTAGTTTTTTATAATCCTAAAAAATGCTTATCATAGGATTAGCCACTGATCTTGAAAATGGCGATGATGATCCCACTTGTAGTGTACACTTGTGAATCAAACATTGTCTTTAGCTATAGTTTAAACAAAACCAATATGCCTTCTTGTTGCGCCTATATCAGTTAAATTTCTCTCTAATCGTCATGAATCCCATGGACCTGCACCAAAGGATTCTTTTAACATTATTAAATTAATCATCAAAGTAACATATAATTGTTGATTTGGGTGGGCCAAATTCTTTAACTTTAAGTTGTTCTTTTTGACCTTTTTTTTTTCCTTCAAAATAAGATTTTGAAACAACTTTTGTAGTCAATACACTTTGTTGACATCGTCTAGAAATTTTGTAACTGTGATTTCAGAAACTTGATAAGGGTTTATGTTCATGAAGAACTTGAAATAGTTTAGATTTGGCTGTTGATACATAGTGCAATCGACCTTTATCTAGCAGGTGATTGAGAGTGCAATTCTTTATAAATGTAAGATAAATGGAAAATTTTAAACTAGCTGTGTGGTAAACCTAAAAGGTAAAATTAATGCATCGAGAAAATCATTTTTAGATACAATGTGCAATACTTGGTTCAGGTGGTTTGAACACATAATAAAGACCAAAATATGTCATTTTTGGAGGAATGTTTTAGGTGTAAAAATTACTATGATAATTAGAAATATCAAGAAATTTGACTAGTTTTTAGACATCAAGAATATGAACTAAAATGACAAGTTCATAGATATTAAGAAATATATCGCAACAAAAATGATTCTTGATAAAGTGCATTTGAGTGAGTAGATTCAAGAGTTGACCCAATTTTATTGAGGGATTTCTTCTTTGAATAGAGTTAATTTTGTTCTCAATTAACGGTTTGCCCCCTTACTGTTGGTTCACTTGGCGACTGCCCACTAGTTCATAGGCTCAATGTTTTTGTTCCTTTGGCGTGTCAATACTTCTCAAAAAAAGATTTTCCTGTATTTGGATGCATGCAAGGGTTGTGTTGTAGCCCAAGCTTCCTCTCATCTTTATGTAGGATTAGCTTACTATATTTTTATTCTTCTTCTTATTATTATTATTATTTATTTATTTTTATTATTATTTATTATTTTTATTTATTATTTTTATTTTTTTATACCACCTTAACCAAGCTGTCTCCCATTTAACCTCTTATATCAAGTCAGTCACCCTTCTTAACTTAACAGGTCAACTTGTCGTGTCAATTTTTTTATTTGTGTGAAGAGGAAAGATTTGAAATTGCTACTTAATGGCTAACTTAAAAATTCAAATTATAAATAATTATATCTTTCTTTATTATATATGTCCATGTTGGTTTAGACCTTCCTTCATCTCTACCTTAGTACCTTCTTCGTTGCTGCTGATTGTTGATTGGTAACCTTTCATAATTGGAGTCCAAAGGTCCTAGTTATATGTATTCAATCCACCTTAATGAGTTTCCTCTCATTTTATATCCACTTGGAGCTAATCCTACTATTAATTGAACTCACTCAGTGAATCAATTTGATTATCCAATGTATCTTCAATTATGACTGATGAATAATGATTCACTTTTTTAAACCTTAACAAAGAAATAAGCATTTTGAACTCATTCACCATGATTAAGCCAGCAATTTACTATTGATTTAGATAAAATTTTTTTCTGATTTTGCTTGATTCATGGGTATAGTGATCTAAGCATACAATTTGAACCATTTTGGGGTGGACTGATTCATGAGTTGTATGATTCATTACTGAAATTCTAATATGCCAACAGTTACATGGAATTAACTTCGGCTTTTCTTGAAGAGCTTTTAATGTGGTGTATTTTCTATAAGCTGTTATTGTGATACTTTTGTATGGGCATAAAAATATAAACTTTATAATTTATTATATTACCATTCTCCTGATTTTTAATTTTTATTTGGCCCTTGTATAATTTATTGATGCTTTAAGGTTTGAATGGCAAAAGGTATGTGCCTTTTTTTTTATTTTTTTTTTTGAAGTGTATTTGGCAATGTATATTTTGAATTTTAGTAGAGTTTATGCATGTTTTCCTATATGACGAAGCCCTTTATTTATTTATTTATTTATGTTTTCTTTTATGTATTTAAAAGATTTTGGTCTAAGGTTGATGCATGCTATTATTTAATTGTCAAACCACACATATCTGTTTGGAGTATTTAAATTATGTTTGTCTTTTTCTTTTCTTGCGTGTATTATATGGTATTTTACATGATCCAAATTCAATGCAGCCTAGTATGACTTCTCATTTCAATTCAAAGTTGACAGCAGTCTTGATATCCTTCCATTTGAGTTAATAACTTAAAATCAGTTTTCCCATGCGCTGAACACAATGATAAATGGAAAAAGGAAACAAAAAAAAAAAAAAAGAATTACTATTCCTTATGCCCCAAGGTTGTTGAAACACTCGTCATTAACCATTAATGATGGTTGAGATTATTGTCCATAGACTGTGGAACCAAGTAGATATTGATAAAAAAAGAAATATCACATGCACATTACTCTCACCATCGAGGAGTCTAGGGAGGAATGGTATATGTTTATTTACCTCCTCAATAGAGAAGTTCTTCCCAGATTCGAGCCTGTGAGCTCTAGTTAACAATGGAGCAACATCAACTTGCACCAAGGCTTGCCTTTTAGAGTAGAAATTGCCATCTATTATGAAGTGTTTTCTTGATTTATATTTAAACAACATTCTACCTCACAAAGAACTTTCCTAAAGTGGTTTGTATTTACTGCACGAGTCTATCACCAATTGCCGATTACTTTGTCGACAGGCTATTATCAAATGTAAATCTGTGCCTGTGTGAGTTTAACCATTCTTAAAATACTGGTTAAATTGCAAAGTTATGAAAGAACTGTGTCTCATTATCTCTCTTCTTCAACCTTCTATATTGCATTTCTGTTATATATAGACTGAGTTCACCTGTTCTTTGTATTTCTTGTTGCAGTTTGTTTCTCTTCTGTATTCTTTTTATCTGATTGGTTCATTCTATCCTGTTACTGACTGCAATTTCCACAAGGACAACCCAATCTCCATAAACTATTCTCTTTTTGTTTACAAAACCTGAATGGCCACGAGGTATTTAGATTGACTAGTACCTGTTTTAAGAAGGCAAGTGGCTGAAAATGGAATGTCCAAGAATGAAGATGTCTCTGTTGTTCCCTCTCAAGAGTTGTCCTATGTATAGTTTGTTGTATCCATGTAGGTAAAACACCTAATGTACAACTCTGTTTCTTTACGGTTCGTTACACCAATTTAGAGAAAACATACAATGTACAAATAATACATTTTTCTGAATAAAATCTGCTACTACTTTTGTAAAAAGTTTATCGCCATGTACAAAGAATATACTCTGTCTCCCTTCTTTACACAATTGTCCACTGCTGCACTTTCATCGTCGATACTCATCTTCTTGTCTTTAATCCTCCTATCTACCTGCAACATTGGAGGCTTATCATAGAACAGTGCTGTTTTCTCACCTTGTCCATGGGATTTGCTGCGAGTTATGTTAAGCATTTGGCTTCTTCCACTAAAATTGTGGTATAAATTATGAGACATTTACAACTTTTTTGTGATGGCTTTTATTTAAAAAGAATTATGAGAAATACCACAATCTAAAAGTTATCTCCAATAATAGAAAGGATTGCTGAAGAAATAGTCAACATTTTACTAAACTTCTTCATCACAGCCAAGGGTTATGAAACAGTGGACAAGAGACTAGAGCTGAAGACTCAACAGCCAGAAATCCATGCCCAATAACAATGGTAGCTTGTGAGGCCCTTGAGATATCAAGGGCATCACAACTGCCAGTGTATAGTTCCCCAAGCATTATGACTATTGACAAAATTTTAATTTTAATGTCTTGGTATTTTAACAATAGTTATTGCTCTTTATTATGAAATTTGTTCTTGATAACTGTTCTCTTCTCCCATTGGTAATTTTATTTACACTCCATGCTTCTTCAAGATGATGGAAATATGGAATAGTTGAAGGCTTCGTCTCTAAGTGCTATTTATCTGATGCCAAAAGCAGGAATACTCTATCTGCAGGTCATCAAATAATATGGCTGTGACATTTAATTTTTAGATAAATATGATAGAATGAGTTTGAGTTGTTGAACTTTTTAAACAAAAATTTATTATTCAAAGTAGGTCTACTTTTTTTGGGTAGGATCTTTTGAGTTGCTAATTTCGTTAAAATTCATTTTTCGTTTTCTATATCTTTTGTTGTCTTATGTGCTATGCCTACAATGTTAGTAGATGGAGGTATAAGGTGTGCCATAGTTTTGCAATGAGCTGCATGCAACCTATTTGATACAAGAAATTTAGAACCTCCAGTACCACATGTGCATGGGCACAGCTTTTAATTTCTAGTACTTTATTTTTTGTGATATATTCTCATGTTACCAATTGCATTTAATTTGACACGCAATTCTGGTTTGTTTGGAGAAAAGGCATATGATCTAAGAATCCTATTTGACTTTGATTTTAGTGTCCCAACGGCCATACATTATGTTCAAACTGCAAGGCTAGGGTGCATAACTGCTGCCCAACTTGTCGCTATGAGCTGGGAAACATAAGATGCCTGGCTTTGGAGAAAGTGGCAGAATCACTGGAGCTTCCTTGCAGATACCAGAGTCTGGGATGTCATGATATATTTCCATACTACAGTAAACTCAAACATGAACAATATTGTCGGTTTCGACCGTATGATTGCCCTTATGCTGGATCTGAATGTTCGGTTACTGGCGACATCCCTCTTCTAGTTTCTCATCTCAAGGATGATCACAAGGTTGACATGCATGATGGATGCACCTTTAACCATCGATATGTAAAGTCCAACCCACAGGAGGTTGAAAATGCAACATGGATGTTAACTGTAAGTTCTTTTGCTATGTCACTCTGGACTTTTGGTGAGAGTATGAGTTTCATGCATACACATGGCATTTCCCATTCAGAATCCATCTACCATCTATCCATCTCGATATATGTGTGTGTGTGTGTGCGTATGCATACATATGAATGTATATATCATGTCACGGAGAAGATATAATGAAATTTAGCATCGAACTTATGATTCTTTTGTCTAGCAAATATTCTAGCTAGTCATAAAAATTGTGGATTATTTATTAACAATAAGGTCCACTGTAGAAGACTAGGATTGGATGAGGGGTTGAAGTTGGAGCTACGGATGCCCCTCTCAGAATTTTTTTATTTTTTTTTATTTTTGGTGGCTAATTTCATTTTTGTACGGGCAAGCTTGACTGCTTGTGTATTGTGCAACATTGGTGGCTGCTTCTTGCCATTTTGACTTAATTTTTAACACCTTGCTTAAAAATTTTCTTTCGTGGCATATATTTTTAGTTCAATTTTTTTTCTACCTTTTGTCTTGCTAAGAATTGTATTAGTCTTATATGCTACTGAAATGTGTCTTTACAGTTCAACAAAGAGAGGCAAACTGTTGCAGAGACCCATTAAGTTTTGTGGAACCCATGGGGCGATGAACTTGTCACTTTTGAATTTCTTTAAGCTTGCCAGATTCACGTGTTCTCCACTGTTTCTTAAAATCTGTGAACTCTTTCAGGTGTTCAACTGTTTTGGCAGACAGTTCTGTTTACACTTTGAAGCATTTCAACTGGGAATGGCACCTGTTTACATGGCCTTTCTACGGTTCATGGGTGATGATGATGAGGCCAAAAAGTTTAGTTACAGTCTAGAAGTTGGTGCAAATGGCCGCAAACTAACATGGCAAGGAGTGCCAAGGAGTATTCGCGATAGCCACAGAAAGGTTCGCGACAGTTTGGACGGACTGATCATTCAAAGGAACTTGGCACTCTTCTTTTCAGGTGGTGATAGACAGGAGCTGAAATTGCGGGTGACTGGTAGAATCTGGAAAGAACAATGAGAGAAACTATTATTGAAAGGTCATTTGGAAACCAGGAAAGCTTGTTTAGTTCCCTTGGATTCAGTGAGACCCATGTGAGAGAAGCATTGGGTTCCTGTAAATGGGCCTTTATAGGTAGAGAGATGTCTGTATGGCTCGCTTGAAGATCTAAAAACATGAGAGTTGCAAGTGGAAAGAGTCCCCATTTTAAAGGTTCTGAACACTCTTTAAGTTCTACCTGATTGTTGTGGCCTCAAATGAGAAATATATGAAATAACCTTGTAAATGTTGGTACATTTGGGCTTTATGTCTACATTTGGACAAATTGATTAATTAGCCGGTGGTGTATGAATTTCATAAGGAAGTTGCTTAATTAGATCACCTCTATTGACCTACCTTAAATTTTAAAATAAAATAAGTCCGCTCCATCCGTCCGCCCACTTATAATTCTCATTTTCAACCATTCATTTCCCCCCGCTTCTCCTGCGCCTCCGCTCTGTTTCTGTCTCTCTTCTCCTTCCGTTCTTCATTTCTTGTAATTTTTACTTTTCACGTAATATTTACCATTCTTGTAATTGTTGCCAGTCAATTTCTCAGAATATTTTAATGGTTGTCTAGCTACGCAATAACAAGAGCTTACAGTAATTGGATGGTTTTGTAATTGCAAAGTTTTTCTATATAGATTGGTTTAGGTAGATAGAGGATGTTGGACTGATATGAGTAGTGACTCACCATAATTGTCTAATTGATATTTTTAAAGACCTAATAGATTAATTTTTACCCTTAAATGTATACTAGTGGTTTAATTTTAGATTAATTTCTATAGCTGCGTGTAATGGTGGTTTAATTATTTATGAATAGTGGTAAAGCTAATTGTCAGGACCCTGTCTCTAAGCTAAAGGGCGGCCTGATCGGCACAGTGGTCCAACGAACTTGCTCACCACATCGAGTTCGCCTAACCACTGTTAAGCCCTTTTTCAATCTCATGCAATAGACTATATCATAATAATTAGAACGCTTAAAAGCAAAAGTAAGCAACATATGAAAGAGAAAACATTTCATCACATATATGTCTTGTCCAAAATACAAAATTGACCACTTACACATGTACAAGGAATGACCAACATCCAAATCAGAGACCAAAAAGAAAGGAGACAAGAGTCCTTAGGGAGTTGGGTGATCACCACACCTTTTCCTTTATCAACCACTGAAGAACTTAAAATAGTGGTAGAGCAGTGAGTCTAAATTAACGTGTCTCAGTGAGTAAAATGTCCAACATATTAACTATAACCAATACTCAAAAACAATGCACGTGCGCAGCAAAAATGTTGTAAAATTTAAATGCATGGCATAGTACAAAGCAGTTATAAATAATGTAACAATTATAAAAGCATTTTAAATCCATGCCAGTCAAAAATATATCCAGGCTAGGGTTAACTCAACAAACCTAACCTATGGTCATCGCTTGAGCGGGTCTTGGGTCATGCGTACTGGCCACTCGAGCAAGTCGTAAGCTAGGCGTACTCCACGAATACCTTAATCCCACGCTCGGTCCTCGAGTGCCATGACTTGAGCGGGTTCGGTGGCTAGGTGCACTGATCACATGCCCTAACCCCTAACACTCAGACCTCGAGTCTAATCTCAATCACATTAAGTACCCGGACCTCGACGCTCGGCCCTTGAGCCTATGGTCTCACTACCAGTATACATTTACACATCTCAAAACCAATCAAATGTATCTAAATTTCATGAAACAATTTAAAACATGTTGATTGACCTAAGTTTTATGCAAGGAATACGAGTTACAGAGAACACCTAAATCAAAACAATTAATCAGATAGTCACTTTCATAGCCTTATAAAGCAGATTTAAAGTTTCAGTATTTGATTTTCGTCATTTGGACATGGAAATACACGTAATAAGGAAGAAAAGAGGGGTTTTACCTTTAGAACGGACTTGAAATGGCCTAGGAATCGAAGCTTCAAAGATTGATTCAACACAGTTTTTTTATTTTCTGGGTTTGAAACTTGACTAACAGCCCCTCTTCTTGGTTGTTTAAACTTCAAATGGTTTCGAGATTCAATGAGTTGCTTGTGGGACTTTGTAGATGGTGGCAAGAGCTTTTCAAAGAGCCTTAGAACACTCAAAATGGACGTCAAACGAAGAAGTTATAGGCTTTAGAAGATGAAAGAAAAATTTTAAAAATCAGGAATTCTTACTCAAGTGGTAGTTTTGTTGCATAAAGGGGGTGCTTGCAAGGCAAAATAAGGTTCTACGTGGCCATCCTCATGGCCCTTGAACTTCCATGTAGGACTACCAGTTGCCAGCACTCATTGGCTTGCTCATGAGGAGGGATGAGATGACCAAAACCATGGAAATCCATTGTTTTCTTACTGAAATATCACCAGAAATGGCAAAGGTTTGGGCAAAAATTGCTTGAAATTCGAAAGGAAAAAGTAGAGAGGGGGGGGGGGGGGGGGGGGGGGGGGGACGGGGGGCCGGGCGCACC
>JAJIYU010013430.1:0-13863 GCA_030144865.1 Tinospora cordifolia
CACTGGCCTAACACGCCCACCTTGGCTAAAACGGCACACACTACTGTGACTGGGGAAACAAGATTGCTGATTATTGTGACCTAAACCTACTGCACTTCAGGAGGATGTATAGACCTACAAGAATGAAGAAGAAAAGGTAATAGGAAACAGAGAGATAGTTGGAAAGGTTGAAGAGATGAATGTTTAACTGTTCCATGAGAAATTAACCAACCAGAGAATCAAAATAGGCTGAAAAATACTGCAGAAAATATCATTATCATACAAACCATTACAAACATACCATCGGATCAACAGAATGAGACGATGGCTCTGATACCATGTAATTATATGAATTTATAAATCAATTTATAAATTTGATTTTTTTTAATAAATATATTTTATTTAATTATATGAATTTTTTTATGTACATATTCTCATAATATGTAGTATTCACATTTTTTTGTGCTAATATATACTTTATTCATATCCATATTAACCTGTATGAGTATTTATACTTTATTTTATTTATTTGTTTTACTAAACCTTAATTTTTCATTTAATTATCAAATTAAGGTATTATTTGTTTAATTTTCACTATATCTCTAATTTATTTTATTTTTCATGTGTTATCCCACAATTTGTACTCAAAAGAATTTTGAAATTAATTAATTAATTTATTTGACAAAATTATGGGGTATTACATTAAATCTTTAAATATAAAAAAAATCTTATTTGAGTGTAATCTGATTTATTGAATATGAAAGAATTATTTTTGGGAGCTCAAATTTAAGTCTTAAGTGTTTTTTAATTATTAGTTCTAATTGAAATAAATTTATTTAGAAATGAATAAATCATAGAAGCCTAAAAAAAATTAATTATTAGAATTTTTATTTTTAGATTAAAAATATAAATTAGTAGAAGTATTATTTTTATAAAAATATAAGCATAAAAGTATTTTTTTAACATAATTTTAATAAACACTGAAGGTCTAGAAATAAATAGGAATGATTTTTTAGTTCAGCTTTAGAAAGCTTTTGACTCGAATAAAATTAATTGAAATTAATATTTAGACTTCGTAAGTAATTTAGAAATTATTTAAGTTTACGAATATTTTGAATTAGATTAAATATGAGTTAGGAACTCTGAGAATTTTTATTAATTGTTGAATTTCAAATTTTACAAGTTTAGAGTATTGAATAGCTCGAGGGAAAGCAAGGTAACCCTGAAGATTTGCGGAATCAGGTGGGCATGATTTCCTTGCTCATACATATTATGTAGATTTAAGATTCAAAACATATGTGTGATAGTTTCAGGCTAATTAGACTTTCATTAGAAAATTTGTTGAATTTATTTGATGTGCTTGAATGATGGTGCTTGGCTAATAATGTGGTGAATGTTTAACAAACTTATTTCACACATGATAAATTCATGATACGCATAAATAGAAAGGTGCATCAGATAGCATTATTTATTCATTTGACTACCATGTAGATTGCATTTTATAATATTTGTTATTTATTCAAACTGTTATTAAATTTCATGCATAATTTCATATCATGTTGTGTGATGCTTGATTGTGACTGAATTTGTTTGTACAACTAAAAATAAGACGAAGGATAATTAAGAATTCACGTACTAGTGCGATCGATGAGCCTAAAGCGGATCAAGGTAGCATCTCCTATATGCCACTGCTTGAGATCGCCATGCTACAAGTCGGATTGTAGGTATTCCTAACCTTTAGCTGGCTTGCGACAATTAGAAGTCTTTGGGAGATGGTAGGAGTTTAGTAAGTACACTTTCTTAGGCTGTGATATTATAATTTGTGACATGACTAATTTTAGATGATACTCAAGACTTTCTATGATTAGACAAGATCACGGGGAATACCGAGAGACATCTCAACCCTCTTTCGGTCTCAAACTTTAACCAAAACTAAATGAATGTTTGAAACGCCTAATGTTTGAAAGTATTTGTAATGTTTTGGATTTTGGTCTGTATAATGCATGTGATGTGTAGGAATGATCCACTAGGCCTTCGAGCTCACTCCCATTTTATTTTTCAGGAACACTTGGACGTAGTGCACAATAGTCTACGTCAGAAGACTCACACTTTTGATTGGACACCTCATGGGAGAGGTTGTCAGGGATATAAAGCTTTAAAGGCAGCACTTTATTTATTTTACATGTAACAGAACTGAATATATAGTTTTCATTTGAATTTAATTTCATTATTTTACTCTATTTATTTTGATTTTGGATTTCAGATGATCAAGTTAGTATAAAATGATTTTAACGATTTCATCCGCTGTCGCATTTACCTTGAAAATTCTTCCTTTTGTTGCATGAATTTTCGGTGAAATGAATTGAAATTTTAATTTTTGGTTTATTTCATCTAATCATGTTCTTACAGAAATTCCACTGCATACTTTGGGATTTATGATTCTTGATTTGTGATTGATGATTCATGATTGCAAACCTTCTATCAAGAATTTGAATTGAAGAAAAAGATTTTGATAGAAAGAAATTTTTAGTAGCATTCCGATTCTCAAGGGGCGATGATCCATAATTCTGACGGGATGTCACACCCCGGCCCCCACGCCAGGCCTTTTGTAGCTCTACAGTCGAGCATCGCGTAGCATCACAGCTCAGCGCATGTGCTCGCCGGAGCACCGGGACGTGTGACTTGGTTCGTTTTCCATTTCTGTTCTATTCAAGTCAAATAAGTTTTTTCTTTGTTTGTTTTAAAACAAAACAATCTCTTACATGAGATTCATTGTCAAATAAACTTTCAAAATGTTTTCAAATAACATTCAAAATTATATCACCGAAATTTCACAGGAAATAATACAGAAAATCAAAGTACCTGCGGAAGCTTTCAAATCTCAAAACATTCGTCTGAAATCATTGAATGCATCACTATTCATTCATAATATTTCAAACTATGAAATATTTGTTCAACATATAATATAAACAAAATAATAGGCTTACAGGCCAAAGTTTCAAACTGTGTTTCGTAATATAAAACAGTTCTATTTACACAAAATGATAACTAGCTAGGTAACATGCCCATGTTCAAAATACATAAACACTGAAATAGAGTTCAAAATGAAACATCTCTGAAAAACACTCCATCAGTCTCCGGGTCTGTCAATCCTCACTGAGCGCCAGGTCTATGAGTACCTGAAAAATGAAAATGGGGTGAGCTCGAAAGCCTAGTGGATTTCTCCTACACATCACTAGCATTATACAAACCGACATACAAAACATGCGTACAATTTCATTACATTAGGGCGTTTCAATCACTTAATTGGTTATTTCTGTTGATCCGTCTGAACACTGTCAGGAATTAACTGAAGAGTGAACCACCCTCGGTATTTCCCTTGTGGTCCTGGACACAACCAGGCGTGACATTTCTATCAAATAGAAGTCTACCTCTGAGACCACGATCCATGAAGATATGGAAATCATATAGAAACTACTATGATCTCCCAAATTTGAGGATCACACAGCCACTCGCAATTTGGCCCGGTTTGGGAATACCCACAATGACGCCCTGACTGCACCCTGATCATAATCTAAGTGATGCACCAGCAGACCGCCCATCGCCTCGGTACATGGAGTTTTTAATAAACCATTAATCTTCTTTAGTTTTCCAAGCAAGATTTTCAAACCATACCGCCTAACATGTACTAACCTATGCCAACTAGATCATAAAAATCATTCAATAGACATTTAAGTAATCCATAACTCTAGAAAGCACATAACCGGACATTATGATGTCATGGAAACCATTCCAATCAGTTTACACATTCCTAGCATGATACTAAATACAAGAATGTAAACAATCATCACATTTCATATCCTAAGTCCGCATAATACTAATGAGCAAGGAAGTCCCGCCCACCTCTATATGCCAGATGAACCCTTGCGTCGTTCCTCAACACTCATCACTCATCACTCATTAAATCTGAAATCAACATTTTCAAATTCAATTCTCCAAATCTCTCAAAATCCCCAAACTACATCAATAACTATCATAGACATCAAATCTAGATCATTCTTATCAAATTCCAAATAACAGGGTTTTTCCCCAAAAATTTAGATTCCTCATTTCACTGCATCAACACACAAAACTATATTCATTTCCTTTCAAATTCAAAATAGAACATATTTAAAACTAGTCACTACTTCAAACCATGAGCGGATAGAGAGTTATTACCTATCAAAGGATTTACACCTTTAGAAACCCTCCAGATAGATGAAATTCTTCAGGATCTGTCAAAAACTACGAGTGAATAGTTAAAACTTTCAAGATTCAATTCTAAATCAATAAACCCTTAGTTTAGAAGGAAGATTCAACCTTATTTGGTTTCGGATCGCCTTATGCATCAAAACCCTCAAACCCTCATTTTGGATGCTAAATCTGAATGAATATACAGATTTGAAACTATATTGATTAAGAGGTTCAGATTCCTACCTCAAACCTTTAGATCTTCCTTCAATAAGCTCTGGACTGTCTCTCTAAAGCTCTGGAACGATTTGAGAAAGTCTGTGCGTGAAATGACGAAGTCAAGGACTTGAGTCTTTTTAAATCTCACGCAATTACAGTGGTCGACACTTTATGGACCGCGGTCACCCATGTGACCTAGTTTTTTTTTGTGATTTTCCACTGATTACCGCAGTCAACAGTGTGGTATTTTGTTTTTCAACATTTTTCCCATTATCCAACATTCCGATTTATTTTATTTTTATACCATACCATATAATAAACATTTAAAACATGTTTTTCAAACATTTTTACATTTATTTCAAAATTTTAAAAATCCATTTTCAACGTGTACGCGATTTGAAAAATTTAAGGTATTACAATCTACCCCCCTCCCCCCCCTTAAAAGAAATTTCATCCTCGAAATTTAAATAGAAAGTACCTGTGTAATATGTCTAGTTTGGTGCTCCTGGTGAAGAGATCTGGGTACTTCCTCTGCATCAATCTCTAATTTCCAGGTTGTTTCCTCCAGGTTATGATGCCTCCATAGGACCTTGACCAGGGGTATGTCCTTGGTCCTGAGACTCTGCACCTTACGATCAAGAATTCTAATTGCTGGCTCCTCGTAAGTAGCATCGTCCTGTAGTATTACATCCTCCCACTGTATAACATGAAAAGGGTCTGGCTCGTACTTTCGGAGCATCAATACATGGAATACATTATGTATTGAGGATAATTTGATCCAACTCATAAGCGCATGCCCTGACCCATCTAATGATCTCAAACGGACCAATGTACCGGGGTGCTAGCTTCCCCTTCACTCCAAACCATCAGATCCCTTTCTGTGGACTAACTCTTAAGACTACTCGATCACCTGGCTGGAACTCTAGGTGTTTCCTCCTCCTGTCAGCATAGCTCTTCTGTCTGCTCTGTGTTGTAGCTAGTCTCTTTTGGATTTGCTTAACCTATTGGTTCATTTCCTCAATCAACCTGGGTCCAATGAGTACCTGATCCTCAAAATATGCCCAACAAGATGGTGATTTATAGGGTTTACCGTAAAGCGCCTCATATGGAGCCATCCTGATGCTTGCCTGATAGCTATTATTATAGGCATACTCAGCTAGATGTAGATGCTTGCTCCAATTACCTTTGAAATCCATGGCACATGCTCTCAGCATATCCTCTAGTATCTATATCACCCTCTCTGACTGCCCATCTGTTTGCGGATGAAAGGTTGTGCTCATGGTGAGTCTACTCCCCAATTCCTTCTGTAAGCTCTGCCAAAATTGAGATGTAAATCTGGAATCTCTGTCTGACACTATTGTCCTGGGGACGCCATGAAGCCGCACAATCTCTCTAACATAAAGCTCACCCAGTCTACTCATTGCGTCAATAGATCGAATAGGTAGAAAATGTGCCACCTTAGTCAATTGATCCACAATGACCCACATGGTGTCTTCCCCCTTGTGAGTTCTCGGTAGGCCGCTAACAAAATCCATTGCAATATTATCCCACTTCCATTCTAGGATCGGAAGTGGCTGCAATAGTCCTGCTGGTTTTCTGTGCTCGGCCTTTACTTGTTGACAAATCAGACACCGAGAGACATGCTTAGCTATGTCTCTCTTCATTCCTCGCCACCAGAAAGTTGTCTTCAGATTCTGATACATTTTGTCACAACGTGGATGCATAGTATACTTTATCTGGTGTGCCTCATCCAGTATGGTTTTATTCGTCTGTCCAGAACTTGGCATGCAGATTCTATTCCCAATCTAAGTGCACCCTCCACATCAAACCTGAAGTCTATATGCTTGCCCTGTTTGACTCCCTCAATCAGATCCATAATCCACTTATCAGTTTTCTACTCATATCTAATCTGGCATAAGATATTAGGCTGGCAAGTAACTGCATACAGATATTCCTGTCTCTCATCAGTGTCTATGCCCAAATTATACTGACTAATTAGCTGATACATCTGTCCCACTTCTTCATCCTTCATGCTGGATTTTCTGCTAAGAACATCGACAACAACATTCACCTTGCCGAGATGATAGTGGAGTTGAAAGTCATAATCATTGAGGAACTCAATCCATCTCCTCTATTGAAGATTCAGTTCCTTCTGGGTATATATATATATATGTTTGAAGCTCTTATGGTCCGAATAGAGATCAAAACTCTCACCATAGAGATAATGCCTCCAAATCTTAAGTGCAAACACGATCGCTGCAAGCTCCAGATCGTGTGTGGGGTAATTCTGCTCATGTGGCTTCAACTGCCGTGAAGCATAAGCCACTGCCTGTCCTTGCTGCATCAGTACTGCACCTAGACTGCTAAGCGATCCGTCAGTACATAGGGTGTATTTTGTACCAGGAGTAGGTGTGATCAGTACTGGTGCTGTAGTCAACCGTTTCTTCAATTCCTGAAAGGACCGCTCACATTGATCATTCCAAATGAATTTCTCATCCTTTCTGGTTAACTTTGTGATCAGACCGATTAATTTGGAGAAATCTTTTATGAATTTGCGATAGTATCCAGCCAACCCAAAGAAACTCCTGATCTCTGTGACTATCGTGGGTTGCTTCCAATCAGATACCACCTGTACTTTCTCCGGGCCTATTGCTATTCCCTCTACTGAGACAATGTGGCCAAGAAACTTGATATGCTTCATCCAGAACTCGCATTTGCTAAATTTGGCATACAACTCATTCTTCCTCAAGGTCTCCAAAACAGTATGCAAATGTTGTGTGTGCTCAGCCTCTGAACGAGAATATATTAGAATGTCATCAACAAATACTTCAACAAACTGATCAAGGGACTAACTAAAAACTCTGCTCATCAGATTCATGAATGTGGCTGGAGCATTAGTCAAATCGAATGGCATGACTATGAACTCGAAGTGGCTATACCGTGTCCTGAAAGCTGTCTTCTATATATATCTAACTCCCGGATCCGTAATTGATGATACCCTGACCTCAAATCTATCTTAGAAAAATACTGTGCTCCATTGAGCTGATCAAAGAGGTCATCAATCCTTGGCAATGGGTATTTATTCTTGATAGTGACATGATTCAGCTTCCGATAGTCTATACACAGTCTCTTGGATCCATCTTTCTTCCTTTCGAATAGTACTGGAGCTATCCATGGCGACTCACTCTGTCTGATGAATCCCTTCTCCAGAAGCTCATCCAATTGAGTCTTTAGCTCAATCAACTCTATGGGTGCCATTCTATATGGTGGAATAACGATGGGGTTAGTGCCAGGATGCAACTCAATCTTGAACTCTACCTGCCTATGCGGTGGAAGTCCAGGTAGATCCTCTAGAAACACCTCTATGTATTCCCGTACCACAGGAATCCTCTGAATATCTGTGGTTCCTTTTGCATCCTCAATTAGCAACTGCCTGAAATCCTCCTTTTGTTTGATCAATAGTGCTAGGATCGAGTTCTTAGGCAACCTCTACATATCCCCATCTATTCTCAATATCTTCCCAGATGGCAACCTTATGGTGGCTCTCCTCTTCTGGCAATCTGTCTGTGCCTGATATTGGGTCAACCAATCCATTCCCAATATCACGTCATAGCCACCACAATGAAGTAAGCAGAGATCAACTGGAATCATTTGGTTTCCGAATCTGAGTTCAATTCCACAATATTTCCTCGAACTCATTGTCTCACCTATCGGCGTGATCACATCCAATGGTACAACCAATGGGCTTGTAACCAACCTTAATCTGTTCACTAACTCCTCAAAAATAAAAGATCTTGTGGCACCAGAATCAAACAACACATGTACAACAACACCAAACAACAAAAATGTACCTTCCACTGCAGGAGTGGGAGCTATCTGTGTGTCTGCTGCATATAGTCTGACCTAGTCTCTCTGCCTCGTCTGAGAACGTGTTTGTTGCCTCTGCTCTGGGCGGCTTATCTGTCCCTGCACTGGCTGTTGCTGAGCTGAGGCTGGTGCCCCAGTAGGATAACTCCTAGCTATATGTCATGGTTGTCTGCATACAAAACAAAGTCCTAGCCTTATAACACGCTTTCTCTGCTCAATGTTCGTCTGATCAGGTGCAGTCTGCTGCTGCTGCTGTCTGGTAGCTAAAGTCTAACTACGAGTAGTAGGTGCTCTAGATGGCTGCTGTCTACCACGTCTCTGCTGTGGGGCTCCTGAAGTCTGATCTGGATGTGGTCTCTTCTGTCTACTCCTCAGAAATTGTTCAAACTCCATATCTCTCTCTACAAACTGTGCTCACACAACTACTTCTCTGAAGGTGGCCAGTCTCAATGGTGTGATCAAATTCTTGATATCAAGTCTTAGGCCCTTAATAAATCTGTTTGCTTTGGACTGCTCGTCCATAATCACCTCTGGGCAAAACCTACACAACTCAGTAAATTTCTGCTCATACTCGGAGACTGTCATGGTCCTCTACGTCAGTCTACTAAACTCTAATCGCAGCTAAGAACTCCGTGCTAACAAGAAAAAAGTCTCATAAAACAATGTCTTGAACTCATCCCAAGACATCACTGACTCGTCGATGGTGGGATCACTCATGATCATTCGCCACCAATGGTAGGTTGGCCCTACCATCTGAGGCACCGCCAATGCTACTCTCCTGGGTCCTGTCACCATCACTGTCAAGTGTTTGTCCATCTCAATGAAGCATCTAGCTACTGCTACATGATCTGGTAAGCCCTCAAAAGAACTAGGACACAGCTTCTAAAATTCTATCACTAGGTCTCTCTGCTCCTTGTCATAGCTAGTAGATCTGCTCAAAGTCTGTGCTGGGTGCTCTAATTGTACCGGTACTGGTATCACTGGCTCTAACAATACTGGTGATGGTGTCGGTAGTTGTACGGGTGCTGGAGGCTGGGCTGGAAGCTGTGAGGACTCTGCTGGATACCGACTCATCATGGCCCAATCCACTGCTCTCTGTATCATATCTGCTAGTACACTTGGTGACACAGTAATAGCAACGGGTACGGCTGTCCCTGTAACACCCTCATTTCTCTGAGCTGGCTCATCACTGGCATCCTCCCTGACCACGCCTCGACGAGCTCTACCTCGTCCTCTTCCTCTCAACATTATCTACAATTCAAAATTTTACTTTCAGTATCCAATAGTTTATTCATATTGAAGCAGAAATTTTTAATAATTTGAAATGACATACTGCATTTCTACTTCAATTTGAATGCCTTGAATTTTTTGATAATAATCATTCATTCCAGACCCACCTATACCCTTCGCATTTATCGTGTTACTGTGACTCTAAGTTCATGTCTCTATGTTTTTTATTTGTCTCTGCGGCCTAGAGTTCATGCTTCTAAGTTGACATCATTTTATTTGTTTCTGGATACAGGAATTCAGATAACAATACTCAAAATGGTATACTATATATATCACACACAAACACCCAACAAACAATCAAACAATGCACACTGGCATAATGGAATTCACGTTCCATTACGGCTAGTATATTTATGCCAAATCCTGATCTCTAAGGATGACGTAAGACGCACCATACGCGAACGTCCCATATCAGTAGAATACAGTGCGTGCAAGTTCTCCCAAAGAATTTATTCATTTTCCATTACAATTCCACAAGTGTCTCGCTCCTTAAGGCTGATGCAAGACTCACCATACGCGATTATCCCATACCAGTAGAATACAGTGCGTATAAGTTCTGCCCAAGAATCGATCACTGACCATACATGGTTCGTCATTCTTCAAATCAAGAATTCCTCCATACCTCTAAATCTCAATGCATCCCATTGTAACACCCCAATTTTCGGCTGGACCTCCGTTCACGTGTGGATCGTCGCCCGTTGAAAATCGAGATGCTACTTAAATTTTTCTTCTGTTAGAAATCCTTTTCTTCAAAATTTAGTTCATAACCATTAGTTCTCAAGTAAATGTTTGGATAGATTTCTTGTATAAAACAAAAGGATCAAATAATTTCTCAAGATGTTCACCAAGTTTCTCAATATAAATTGTAAATAATGCAGCAGAAATACTTTAAAAATTATTATTAAAACCAAAATTATTAAAACAAGAAAAGTCATTTAAAAATGAAATAATCCAAAGTTAAAGTCAAAATAAATACATTAAAACGATCCTGAGAATAATTAAAACATGACCTCCAAGTTTCCTATCCCAGACAACCTCCCCAGTGAGGCATCTAATTAAAGTGCAAGTCTTCAGATGTAAGTTATCATACTCTACGTCCATATGTACCTGAAAAATAAAGTGGAAGTGAGCTCGAAAGCCCAGTGGATCGTTCCTACACATCACATGCTTTATACAGACCCAATCCAAAACATTACAAACACTTTCAAACATTAGGCGTTCAAACATTCATTTGTTTTTGTCAGAGTCTAAGATCGAAAGAGGGTTGAGATACCTCTCGGTATTCCCTGTGATCCAATCTAATCTCAGAGGGTTCCAATAACTGCCTAAAATCAATCGACAGTCACATCACAGCCTAAGAGAGAGTACTTACTATGGCATCGTACTGTCTCCCAAAGACTTCGAGCTGTCATAGTTAGCTTTGGTTAGGAATACCTACGATCCGCCTTGTAGCTCAACAATCTCAAGCGGTAACATATAGAGATGCCACCTCGATCCGCTTCAGGCTCGACAATCGCACCGATACGTGGATTCTTAATAAACCATCTTCTTATTTTAGTTTTACAAACAATCTCAAACACATCAAGCATCACACAATTCACTAGGAAAATAATTCAAATTATACATACAAGTTAACATGATAAGATGCATGAGTGAACAATAAGATCTAGACGCATATGTTCCTAGTCATGCATGCCACATTTGAGTAAATCCAAATGTAAGATTATGTCATAAACTAATTACTCATGAATTAACAATTCATCATACATTACACATCATTCATATAAGCCAAACAATTTCAATCAATTTCCTAATAAGACTCTAATAACCTAAAACTATTCAAACAAATGCTTTGAATTTTAAATCTATATAATACATATGAGCAAGGAAGTCACACCCACCTGATTTTGCCGTTCTTTAGGGTTCTTTGCTTTCCTTCGAGTAATTCCATGCTATAAAATGTACAAACCTCGCGTTATCTTCTTCACGCGAACAACGCCAGTGGCAAAATCCCTTTTTACGTGTTGCCCTTTGCGCAAATCGCACTGTTGCCATTTTCTTCATTACGCGAACACAATAATAGCATACCAGCAACATCCAAAATTTCAGTGTCCATTTTCTTTTTCCAGTTATCTAAAACCCCAAATCAATACTCAATGTCCACAAAATACATCAGCAACTTGTATGCCACAATTCTCATCACTGACCAGCAAGGACACACACACACACACCCACGGCTACCATGAAAACAAATATGTAACAATCCTGGTTTTTTCTTCTTTTCATCTTGCTTATTATCCAACACACACCAAATTCCCCTATTCTTCGTCAAACCGAACACTACAAAACCAGAAATTCTGGTTTTGCATTCTTGTTTCACAAACACTACCCACACACACATCGTAATCACGTTCACAACTCCAAATCACATACACACACAGCCCGCCCCGGTTTTGATCATTTGATCATCACGCCAACCCACATCCGTGTCTTCAAAACAGATCACAGCAGCATAGCTTCTTCATCATAGCCGGACTGCAGCACAACTACACACATCTCCCGGCCAGCAACCCAGATCATTCTGTTGTTTGTCCCGAGCCAGAACACTAGATTGCAGCAACCCCTGTTCGTCTTTCACGGTTTGCAATCACAGACGAGCAGCTCCTCATGATCGATAGCATCAACATCCAACAACCCTTCTTCTCTTCTCTATCTGGCAGTAACAACAATAGCAGCAGCTGCATCTTCCCTTCTCTATTCGACGCACCAAACACACACATCTCCCATCACCCCTGTTTTCTGCTCCTCTTCCCTGCTTGGCGTTTTGCTTCATTCGGCAGTAGTAGCAGCAGTGGTAACGGCACCAGCAGTTGCAGCTTCCCTCATTCGTTCTGCTGCAATTCATCCATTTGTTCACTGCTTCGCTCTCCTTCTTCAACATAGCAGCAGCCGCAATAACAAAAACAGAGCACTGTTGCTCGTCTTCTCTGTTTCTATCCCCCAACAGTAGCAGCAACTGCCATGTTTTCATCTCCAGTGTGTATCACAACCACCACGACATCTGCATCCCTTCCCTGTCTGATTTCTATCCCTCTTCCATGCATGGCTTCTTCTTCGTTTGGGCAGCAGCAGCGACAGAGCGCCTTGCTCTGTTTTCCCTTCTTCACCCTATTCGTCTTATCAAACAGCACCACCAGCACCTTTATTCATTCTTTCTCCTCCTCTGTCCATGCATTCCAGCTAGCAGCATTTCACGGTTCTGCAACCACCACCCAGAGCAGCTTCCTCTTCTTCCACTTCTCAGTTCTTCCTCTTCTCGTTCAGTGGCGACAACAACAACACCTGTAGCAGCAACAACAGAGCACCATTGCTCTGTTTTCTGTTCCTTCTTGGTTCTTCATCGCTGCAGCCGCTACAAAACCAACAAGGTTGGTCTTCTTCTTCTCCTGTTGGTGCAAACTCAGAATAGCAACAGCCCACAACTCCTCCTTAATTGGTCGTCTTGCTAATGGTCCCCAAACTAGAGCACCAGCTTCACCTTCTCTGTTTCCATTCCAAGTGGTTGCTACTCTTTGTCTTCATGCTTCACAACCCATGGTAGCAGCAGGAATTTTTCTTCTTCTTCAAGTTGATCACGCCACTTAGAAGCTGCATTAGCTTCTTCCTCAATCTTCTGTCGTCCAGATAATTCGAGACTCCCACTCGGCGCTCTTCTTCGATTTTCTTCTCTTCCACCGCTCACTCAACCAGGTAATTCTGGTTGTCCCTCAAATTATCGATTATATATCTATTTATATATTTTATATTTAATCACATTAAACTTGTTATGTACTTATAACTATATATTTATAATGAAATTCCTTGTTCACTTTAATTTTTCTATCATATGTATAAATATTTCTCAATCATCAATTTGTTATCACTTCCCAATTACTTTTTTTTCTAGCTAAATCAACTAATATCGATTTTTAATTTTTTATTTTATTTCATTTTATACCTACTCACAATGTGTGATGATCATACAGTTGTGGGGTGTTACACCCATACTACATAGGAATCAAAAATACATGATGCTCTTGAATCGAGTCTTCACCAAGACAAGTGTGCGTTATCACATTAACAATCTCTAACTTGTGTCGTAACAACTTTTATTTAGATCCACTATACTGTAATCACCCTAGGTCTTATAATGTGTCCACGTCAACATAAATTTTTGAAAATTCAAAATAAATATAAAAATGAGTGGAAACTTATTTTTAATGATCATTGTATGATATT
>JAJIYU010013431.1:0-13846 GCA_030144865.1 Tinospora cordifolia
TGAACTTAACGGTACAGATGATTTTAACCCCACTTAGGCCCACTCGGAATAAATTCTCTCTTTTTAATTTAGAACTGAATATTCGATTCGAATGTGAAATGAGCCGGCATTAAACCCTCAGACGACGGATGTCATCTTATCCAAAGTGTTTTCGCTTTGGACCAACGAGCTTCTTTCTCTCGTCCATAACCTTATCTTTCTTTTTCCCTCCCCTTGTGCTTAGAAAGAAAGCACTAGTTCCATCTCTTCTTCTTCTTCTTCTTCTTCTTCAAATTCTTATGCACTTTTGCACAATTCATTAAAACCCTAGCTTCAATGGCAGCTGCTCTTTTCTCCTGCCATTTCTGCCCTTCTCTCCTCTCCAATCTCTCAACCAAACGAATCATTTCTTCTCAAAACCATAAATCTTCTCCAACCCATCGATTCAATCCCAAATGTTCTTTACCAAATCTCACTAAAAACAAAGAGGTTTCATCTCTTCTTCTTTTTTACCGATTCTTCTCTCTTGTTTGTGACAAATTAAGCTATTTACTGACAATTTACGATGCTACATTGGGCAATTGTGCAGAAAGGATGCTCCTTTTCTTTGCGAGATTGCGCGGTTTCGCTTGCATTGGCTGTAGGATTCATCACCGGTATGCCTGATATGAGCTTGACTGCGGTCGCCTCGGTTGCAAATTCTTCGGTGCCTGATTTGGGTGTGTTGATCTCTGGGCCTCCAATTAAGGATCCTGAAGCCTTGTTGAGATATGCCTTGCCCATTAACAATAAAGCAATCAGGGAAGTGCAGAAGCCATTAGAAGATATCTCTGAGAGCCTTAAGGTCGCTGGAATTAAGGCGTTGGATTCTGTGGAAAGGGTATTTTATTTTGCATAGAAAGCCAAATCATTACTTTCATTTCTTTACATTATTTAATTTTATTTTTTTTTAGATGAGTTTCTTGTTGTTGTTGGATTGTGCGTTACATCTAGGTCGAACAAAGTGAAGGAGAAGAACTTGAACAGTAATACTGATGATTCTCTCATGAGTTTTCGTTAAGAGAGTATATAAGAGTGGAAAAAATTTTGGTTTTTTTCCACATTGACTCTATTTTCTAAGTTAATATTCATAAGAAGTTTCATCTCTCACGCTAGCTAGAGGTCTATTCCTAAAGTGAAAAATAAAACTCCTTGGAGTTGCCTTTATGGCATGATCTACGTAGGTGCTCGCACGCCTAATAACCCGACTTAAGGTCGGCCAAACTTAGGGGCTCGTAGGAGGGACAATATCTTGTAACATTTTGGGCTGGACAAAATTGATGTAACTACTTGGAAAAATATTTCCACATAAAATGTTTATACTTTTCTATGCTTTTCCTTCATTGTTGTACTTGTGGTTAGCAACATAAATTACAAGTAGTTGGATCAACATCTAAATTATGTCAAAATTATTAGTATTTACATCTTGTTTAATTATTTATGTCCATGTTATTTTAGGACTTTCTCTACCTTTATCAATATTGTGGATTATTGGTAGGTTACTCTTCCTAATTGGCATATCTAAAGTTCTTGGTCCCATCCATCTGAACTATCTTAATCAGTTTTCTTAGTTTGTCTTTAATAGTGCTTTACTTCTGCAATTCTACAAATATGCTCATTTTTAATTCTATTTTTTATTTTATTTATTTATTTATTTTTTTATCAAGTATCCATCTTTACATGCTTATTTTTCTTATACTTTAATTTGTTCTCATGTTTTCTTTTATTACCTAACGTTGTGTTCCATGTAGTATTGTTTGCTTAATAACAATTTATAAACCCCAATCACTTCTTAGAGAAATCTTAACAATAAAATTCCTACTTTCTTATTCTCTCGAGAAAAAACTTCTATTTTCTTGGAAATAGAAATTTTCTTAAAATTGTAAAACAAGGCCCTTAATTTTGATGTCTTGCAAGATTGTTCTATTTTCTAGGTTTCTTGAATTAATTCTTTTGAGGGGTTTTTGTGTTTGTGAATGGTAGAATTTGCGGCAGGCATCTCGAGCACTTAAGCAAGGGAGAAGTTTGATTCTTTCAGGTATTGCGGAGTCAAAGAAAGAAGATGGTAAGGTGTTGCTCAACAAACTAGAAGCTGGTATGGATGAGCTTCAACAAATTGTTGAAGATAAGAATAGGGATGCCGTTGCTCCAAAACAAAAGGAACTGCTTCAGTATGTTGGAAGGTACACTAAAAATGTCCAATCCTTTCTACAGTTTGCATTTGTAACTGAACATAATTTGTCTGATGGAACATGGTATGGGGATTTTGGGACTTCAACTTTCAAGGGAAAATGTGGAATAACTGATAGTACAGCTAAAACATATCTTACATTGAGCATTGGATCATCAATTTCTGTCACTAATTTTCTTATTGATGTATAAATAACGTGGAAAATCAGCTTGAAATGAAAATTTTGTACTTTTTGTGGTTAGCATTAACCAAAATCTTGATAAAGTTTGTTCTCGGTTAAGGTTTTTAAGCACTGTACCAACACGTTTTACTTGTGAATAAGGGTGGCAATTCATTTCGTAATCATGTCCCTATATATAACCTATTTAACTTTTTACAATCATTTTTTAAAGTATTTTTATAAAAATATCAATAAAAATACAAAACATTAAAAATAAATTAAATATTTATTTTTCAAAAATAATAAAAATTATATTGTCAATAAATTAATAAATACATTAATTTTAAATTAACTTATTTATAATTTGTCTTTTAATTTATTTATTATCATGTTAGACAAGTCATTTTTGGGTTTAACAGGTTAACCTGTTTATAATTCGAATTTTAGTAGTGTTTAATTATGTTCAATCTGTTTTGACCTAGATTCATTTATGCTAAACTCAAACTTGTTAAATGTGTGTCATGTTCAGGTAAGGTTATCATGTCCTGTCACAAATTGACATCCCTACTTGTAAATAGAGGGAAACGAATATTGACCCTTCATTGCTTTCAAACGAATAAATAAATGCATGAAAACAACAAGGCCCGACACTTAATTTATTAATCAATAAATCTTGTTCATGTTATTACATTTTCATACACATTAGTTTTATTTGTGTTTCTACTGTACAAATTAATCTCGATAGTTGTCCTAGAAGTGTTTAAACTTTTTCATCTGTATTTTTGAAAATTTTACATTATGGGGATTTATTATGCATTTCTTGTACTTCTGAGTCAAATAATCTATAATAACTAGAATTAAAAAAAAAAAGTTTTTTCTTGATGTCAAGTCTGGGACGAAACTTAAGGCTAACTGTTCTAAGAGAGACTATTCTCATATAGACCCTTGTCATTGACTGCAGCTGAGATCTTCCTGGGGCATTGGGTTTCTGCAGTGTTGAAGAGGATATGGTGGATGGTTTCCCATATGAAGTGCCTGAAGAATATAAAGACATGCCTCTTTTGAAGGGAAGAGCGACTGTGGACATGAAGATCAAGGTCAAGGATAATCCTAATCTTGATGAATGTGTGTTTCGCATAGTGTTGGATGGGTACAATGCCCCTGTCACTGCTGGGAATTTTGTAGATTTGGTAGAACGGCGCTTCTACAATGGCATGGAAATCCAAAGAGGTAATTGAGCTTTGATTGATCCTTAGAATCGTTGAACTGATTTAGCAAACACAACACTTGTCATAAAGAGAATGTTTGATGGTTTTGTTGAAGTTAACTTGAAGCCAGTAGGTCTCATGTGAGCTAAAGGATGACTTCAATGCAAATGAACAAAACATAAATCAGTCCTCTATGTTCAGCATTAGGTCATAATACATATTTTAAAGCATTAGCTACACATAAGCTTTCTAATTAATTTGTCTTCAAAGTCTATACCTTTCTCTTAAGCTTAAAGATCAATTTGATACAGAATGATTGAAAAAAAAAAAAAAAAAAAAAAAAAAAAAAAAACTGGATTTATGGATTCACTTCCATTTTCTGCAGCGGATGGCTTTGTAGTTCAGACAGGAGATCCAGAGGGTCCTGCTGACGGTTTCATTGATCCAAGCACAGAAAAGCCTCGCACGATACCATTGGAAATAATGGTTGATGGGGAGAAAGCACCTGTCTACGGTTCTACCCTAGAAGTATGCTTTTACAACGCTAGTCCTTATGCTCTTATGTTTGCTATTTCCTGCCGAAAGTTGACATTCCTAATGAAATGAAAATCAAGTTGCAAACCGAAAAAAAAAAAAAAAAAAAAAAAAGAAAGAAGAAGAAGAAACAGAGTTGGCCTTCATTATGTATTTGGGAAAACGCTTGGTTGATTTGGGCTGGTCGTTCATCATAATTTGTTATCTGAAATAGTTGAAAGCAAGTATCATGAGGAAATCTCTAATACATGATAATTACCTATCCACCCTAGTAGTGTTTGCCACCGACCAATTGTTGTCTGCAGCCAGAAACTATTTACTTGCTGCTTTTATCAACTTGCTCTTGAAAGAAAAGTGTGATAAGAAGAAATGGATTATAAACTACTTGTCCTCTCCATACTATAATTTTTAAAGTGATTTTCTTATTATCTATATCAGGAACTAGGTCTGTACAAAGCCCAAACGAAGCTTCCCTTCAATGCATTTGGAACAATGGCTATGGCTAGAGATGTGAGATGCCATTTCCAATCCTTGCTATTGCTTATGAATGAATTGTTCATTTGCTGGCTGATCAATTTTTACCATTTGAAACAGGAGTTTGAGAACAACTCTGCTTCAAGCCAAGTGTTTTGGCTTTTGAAAGAAAGTGAACTGACTCCAAGCAATGCCAATATCCTGGACGGGCGCTATGCGGTCTTTGGGTATGTTGTAGAGAATGAGGATTTCTTGGCTGATTTGAAGGTTGGGGATGTTATAGAGTCGATGCAAGTTGTCGCTGGTCTTGATAATCTAGTAAATCCAACCTACAAGATTGCAGGCTAAATTTACTTAAGTTCTTTCTATGGTATGTCATGTTGAGCATCTTCTGTTGAACCATTGCTCTGAAAATTTCTTACTTTGTTCTGCAACTGTTTTATCCATTTATGCTACGATTTTTTTTCCCTCAGTATTCTAGAGGATGCTTCACGGTTGTGATATCTTCAATGTTTATTGGTATAACATGGCGTATAAAATTGAAACAAGAATCACATTTTCTCAAAAAAAAAAAAAAAAATCTGCATGCTGGTTGGTTGAAACTTATATGGAATATGTTCAATCTTTAGAATATGATAATATCAAAGGTTTGTCGAAGGAAAAAAAAAAAGCCTCCTTTCTTACTTTATAATATAACAATATTTTCCATGTTTAAATGAGTCTTGATGTAAATCTTGAAACACTTCAACAGGTTATCTCTCTCTCTCTCTCTCTCTCTCTCTCTCTCTCTCTCTCTCTCTCTCTCTCGCTCTATCTCTCTCTCTTCTTTTTTATCCTTTTTTTGGGAGTTCTAACATAAGGTTGATGGTTATTGATAGAGGTCAGAAAAAGCTACGATAACAAATATATTAACCAGGGAGGGGTATAAGAAATGAAAATGAAGACTATTAATGATCTTGTTTCCTACTCTTATTTAAAAAAAAGGAAATTTCCCACTTTTTTTTATAAAAGGAATGAATTTATTTAAAACATGCAATAACTAAATGGCATTCACTTATTAGTTTTTTTTTTTTTTTTTTTAAATTATACTTTCACCTTCAAGTAAAAGGATTCAGAAGCAAACTATTAAAGTTAACCAATATTTGCCACATAAATCTTCTTTGAAATGCTCTGTAAATTATCAAAACTGAGGTTTGCACAGTCAGCTTAAGCATGAATTTTATGTGTTCTGTTATATTCTGCAAGAATTAACTAAAAAGTTGTTGATGCTTCATCATCATGCTAACAATTAGAACCAAACATATATAGATTTAAATTACAAGTTCACTTTTCAAGTGGTTATATCATTAACATAATAATCAGTAGAACATAGAAAGCTGACCTTATAGAACAAATGGTGCCACCCGATTTGTGGAATGACTAGCCAATCAAATACACATTAGAAGGAACAAGAAAGATTTAAGAAAAAAAAAGAAAAAAAAGAAAAGAAAAGAAAAGCTTTACATCATCTCACCAAAGATAGGTGTGCAGAGAAGATCCAATTCAGCTTAAATACAGCTTATCCTCACAGATTCTGAAACTCCAATTTGATCAGAGCTTCAAAACTTCATAAACAAAAAATCTATATCGCTTTCTTAGGGCCCTCGATACCTACGGAAGCATAGACAACCCTGAGACTGATCAACTGGGATCATACCTCCTCCCTTAGAGGTATCGATTGCTTCCAACATAGTTACCACCTCGTCCATCTCTGGCCTCTTGTCAGGATTGGCATCCCAACACCGCTTCATTATGTTTGCCAAAGAACTTGGGCAACATCTGGGTATTTCCGGTCTCAAATTCTGCAATTTCAAGAGTACATTCTTGTTCAGATCTTTAAGTAGCAATGCTTGCAAATTTGTTTTGTTTCATTTTGTTGGCAGGCTTTATCATACCTGGCGAACAACAGCCGTTGTGACCTCAGAGAAACTGAGATCAGGGTATGGCATGTCACAGCAGTATATCTCCCACAAACATATACCAAAACTATACACATCACATTTCCTGTTGTATGCACTACCATTTAGCACCTGCAGTGTTACATTCACTTGAATCACTGATGATAGCTTTTTTCTGAGAAAAATTTTAAAACAAGCAAACATAATTTAAGCAATTTTGATGATGTGTTCAATGTTCAAGTAGCATAAGAATATCTTTTTTAACAATTCAAGGGTCTTCATCTACAAGGGCTCTCCATATAGCACAAGACTATTAACAGTATTTAGTAGACTAAAAGGGTACCTCAGGAGCCATGTACCCAAGAGTCCCGGTTTCACCAGTCATGTCATTAGGGTTTTGAGCCTCAACACGAGCAACCCCAAAGTCTGCTATTTTTACAGTGCGAGTCCTATCCAAAAGCATGTTCTCTGTCTTCACGTCTCTGTGGACGATCTTCTTAGAATGAAGATAACTCAACCTACATGACAGGATGAAATTCTTCAGGTCATCATCAAACTACTAAAGTCAAAGTAATTAAAAATAAAAAGGAATGTTTGGTAACTCTATTTCTACTTGCAATAGAGGTTGAAGCTCTACTTATTTGACATAGATGGTAGAGGCCCTTAATTTATACAACCTATACTTGTTTAAGATATTGGTAATATAGCTATCAAATGCCACCAAAGTTTACGCAGCAATTTCATAAGAAAGAAGTAGAGATGTGGTGCAAAAGTTTTAACCCTCGAGCAAGATCAAGCGCTAGTTGGACAACAACTTTATAAGCAAGCTTCCTTCTCCGGTTCTTTATGAGGTAAGATTTCAGGGCACCCCCAGGAAGGTATTCTACAACAACACATGAAACATTACTTGGCATGCCAATTGGACCATTATCGGTTTGTATGTTTAGCTCTGCATTGCCCATTATAGCCCCAATAAACTGCAAGTGGAGAGGCGTCCATGTTAGAAAAAAGGCTTCAAGCTATATGAAAATGAAAGTCTAAAGGCTTAGCATCCAGAGTAATAACGTAATATTAACGCGGTAATAGGCCAACTTCAGCTCTAATACAATGAGGGGGTAATAGCATAAAGCATTAAAAAAGTGAATCAAATTCTAAATATAAGAACTACAAACTTTCACCAAAGAATTTAGGGAACAGAAAGAAAAGTCAAAATTAGCATAAAGGCCAACATTAGATATTTCCGGAAGAGATATACTGACAGTAGAATGTTGCAGATGAGAAAGTAATTATAGAACACATGAAATTGTTTAGGAGGATCCTTGTTTGAATGACTAGGACATATTTAGGCATGGATGACAAAATAGTTTTTTCTCATCAAGTGGGTCTAAAGCTATTGAGATAATTGAAGCACATCCTAATCCACTTGTTTGATGTTAAGTTGAAGACACTTGCAAACTTCAAGAAACATAGGCACAATCTGCAACTAAACTCTACTACGAATTCATCTATGGTCCCAGGACTATACACTAGACCAAGGAAAAAAGAGAGAGGGAATGAAGAGTGGTTTTGCAGTCAACCGGCTTGTAGCAAACTTTTTAAAAAAAATTTATGGATATTTGAAGTTTTTTAAGTTCAATTACAAAAAAAACTTAATTATTTTTTCCTTGTAATTCCAAAAACACTACCAAACATAGGATTATGCAAATTCAATTCAATATAAATGCTAAAAAGTAATTCCATCATATCTTGTGCACTAAAAGGACTTAAGATTAGATGATATAAGATTAAAAATAATCCTACTCCCATGTTTGGCTCAAGAGGGATGAGATTAAAATTAATAGTCGGTTCACCAACTTATCCCTTCATTGCTAGATAAAACAATTCCACTTTAACTTGTGGGATTGATTTATTCCAAGTTTATCTTTTGTCTAAGTTTTAATCTCTCTATATTCAATGCAATTACATCGTATTTTATCCTCCTTCTATCCAATCCAATTTCATCATATCTTATCCTATCCTATAAAAAATAATTTAACCCTATCTTGCACACCAAACACATCCTTAAAGTATGAGTCCAAGGATAACATTTAATTTTTTTTCATTACCCTAAATATGATTGATTTCTGATAATTCACCCAGGTTGTGGGGAATTTATTATTTGGAAGAGCATTGAACAAGAGGGTATAATATCTTCACTAAATTAAATACTGAAGCTATACTTCAGCAGAATTCTGAACCAAAACGTGCTGAGAATTTTTAGAGGTTTACAAATATATGATACTTTACCAAACTTCAATAGAGTTTTGAACCTTTTGATTAACAAATTTGCACTTCAGTGATTGGAATATGAGAAAACTTTCAATAAGAAGATTTAGCGAAATCTGAAATATTTTCCTTTATGCTATGAAGAATACCTCAACCATCTTTAAGCTAGTTAACTTTAAAAAGAGCTCATGATGTCTGAATAGTAACAATAGGATAGCTGCCAACTTAATTTTGTTTGGGAGATGCAAGACACGGAAAAGTGGCAAAGACCAACCAAAGTTTACTAAAAGGGGTGAAAAAGTGAATCACAAAGCTTAAACTTTGATTAGACATTTTTTTTTTTTTTTGGCATGATGGTGGACCTACTTCAGGCTTCTTATGGTGCAAGGCTCCATTAATGAAGATTGCGGTAATCTTTAAGAGACCCAAGGGTTATAAATAATGAAATCAAAACAATCAGCTTATAAACTAAAAGAAAATTCATAAACGTTTCTCTTTGTAGAATAATCAACTATTGGTTGCATTTTCCTAGAACTGTTAATAATTTTCTTTTGAACAATGAAAAAAAAAAGTTACAAATATCACTACTCTCTGTTTTGTGTGATAAAATCCAAGCTTCAGGTGTGATGAAAATGGTTTCTATTATGTTACGCTTGGATTTTGTATCATCAAGCTATTGTGCTTTTTTTATTCATACTTATCTTCAAAGAAGAGTACCGACTCTCAATAGTTAAATCCCTTGTCTGACATCAATTTTAAATACTGAACTATGTTTTTTTTCCAACTAGATGGAATCAGGTACATAAATTCACTTCCTCCACTTCTCTAAATTAGGAGCTATGGCATTCTAATTACGGAAAGTCCCACATCAATTTTTAGCAGTAAAGTTGAAATCATGGCCACATCCACATGTTCAAGGAAAAGCTTGAAAGGAAGACTATGACCCTAAAGATCTAGGAGGAGAAATGGACAGCCCATTTTTTTACCGTTCTGAGCCCCCCATGGTAGTGCCATCTGCTTCCAAATGTTAGTGTGCTGTGGAAACCAACTGCAGAACTTATTATAGCCAGTATAGCAAGCCAAATGTTCCTCAAACAGTGACATTCAAATTTCTAGTGCAGAAGACCTCAAGTTCTTATTAAATTAAAGAAATAACGAAGATATTCATGATACTTTAACAATAACTGTTAGGCAAATGCTAATGAGTATTCAATAGTCAAAACAATCTTCTACTCTCTCTAGTTACATTTAATGTAGGATTAAAAGTTACCATGTGATAGGCCCCCAATTGTGCTTACACACTCTAGAGAAATAAGAAGAAATGATAACAAATGGCAGCTTATCAATGGCTTGAAGATACTAACTCTGATCAGTTGTGCTGTGGTTGTTAAGAACATGCAGTCTGTTATGAAGAGGATATAATTAGTTGTGAGGAAATATTTCTGGGGTCTGTACATGATTTGGTCATGGAGAGGGTAGCCCTCTTGAATGGCTATAGATTTACATATTCTGTAACTACTTTTCTTCGTTCATGAAGCAATATAACATCTCTCTCCTCTCTTTTCCCTGCAATTATCACTCTTTGCGGTTCTTGAATTGCATCTGATAAATTGTTCCCCATCAATTTGTTATTAGAGCTAACAATACCATTGGTAGAGTTCAGATCCGATGCCTCTTAGGTGAATGACAATCAAATGGAATACGTAGAGGAGGTGGAACGGGCAAAAATGAGCTTCAACAGCTGCAGGAATTGAAGCAGACTGTCAAGTTACTGGTGAGAAAGTGTCAAGATGATGCAGACCACAAGGAGATGAACAATTCAGTCCAATTGTTAGCACGGATGATTGCAAGAGAAAATTGAAGGTGAATGAAGGAGGCACAGGTTCTCGCACTGGCAATGTTTTCACTGAAATTAAATTTGTGGTAGTCGAGACTGCATCATCACCATGAAATCCTCATGGTGACATTAGATCCAGTTTTGCTCCAGCTGAAGGGGATGTGACCTCTGATGATGATGGACGGCAAGTTGCATGTCAACTTGATATGCCAGTTTTTTGTTGTGAAAATCCAGAGGGATGACTTTTTTCTAGAATTATTCTTCAATATGCATCCAAGGTCAAATCAGGAGAAACTCAATGCGGCTGAAGTCAGCTTTGAGGAAGAGCACTGATGTGATCTAAATGCAAGACGCACACACACCCTTCACAGGGTGATTAGAACTCAAGCAAAAAATCCTTAATTGATTTTGATTGTCTTTGACAGTTCATGTGAACGACTTTCAGACATCTAGCAGATGGAATGAGTAATGGAGTATTGCTGTAAATTCAAAATGATGTTAGTGACTATGGGGGGACTCTCTAATGAGGTGCTTAAGAGCACATTCATTAAAGGCTTGAAACCACACATTAGGGCTAAGATCAGTGTTTTAAAGCCCATCTGACTAGGCTCAATAATGGAGACGACCTAGCTAATTGTAGGAAAAAAAACCTGTGCGCTCCAATCCCTAAATGAATTGCATCGTCCTAGAGTATATTCACCCTTTGTTGCCAGCAATTAGTCAAAAGGAATGCATGTAGAGATGCCTCCAAGCAGATCTATTACTATGATCTCATGTTTAGCTCTGCCTACATGAGATGATGGCAAAATGAAGATAAGCTTCACTCCCTTAGAGGCTTTGGCTCACACTTTGAAAGGTTTGTGCTTCCATTGCTATGAGAAGTTCATTCAAGGACATAGATGCAAACATGCACTTCAAATTTGGTAAATAACGATGAACATGGAGAGATTGTAGACAATGAAATAGATTTTGACCCTTAGCTACACACCTCTCTCGCTTGCGTCATCAAAGGAGCACAATCGGTTGATGGAGGTGGCAGAACTTTCCCTCAATTTATTGATGGGCTCAATTTATTGATGGGCTCATTTACTCTGAGAACCATAAAGATCAAAGCCATGCTAGGCTCTCAAGACATCATAACGCTTGTCAATATTGGTGCCACTCATAACTTCATGACCAAGGAATAGGTCGATGTGTAGTTGCTGATTTGATGACAACCATTTATGGAGTAGTCATAGGTAGTGGGTTAGCCATCTGGAGCAAAGGCATCTGCAAAGTGTTTGTTCTCAAGTTATAGGGGTTAATAATAGTCAAGGACTTGTCATCACAGTTAGGCCATATGGATCTTATCTTGGGTATCAAGTGGTTAGCCTCCTGCCTCCCTCAACATCATGGAAGTAGATTGACGCACTTTAGTGATGCAATTGAAAGTAGGCAACTCCATCATCACTCTGCATAGTGATCCAAGATTGTGTAAGTTAGGTGGTTCCCTCAAAAGCATGATCAAAGAAATCCATCACACCACCAAAAGTTATGGTGGAATTATGCTTCTTGGATGCTTCTAAAATGAGTGAAGAGTAGGTGATTGATGCAGTGCAATCCAAAAAACTTTTGATGGAAAATTTTCCAAAGGTGTTTAGTTCGCAGCTACTGCCAAGTCGCAATACAGACCATGCCATTTGTTTGGAACTAGAAGCTCCATTGGTAAAAGTTGACTCCTACTAGCATCCACACTTCCATAAGAATGAAATAGAGCAATTGGTGAAAAAGATGTGCAGTGTGGACATTATTCAACCCAACCCACGTCCTTTTTTGAGCTTGATGTTGTCGGCCAAGAAGAAGAACGACAGCTAGTGATTTGTGAGGATCACGACACTCTAAACAAAGTGACAATTCCAGATTCTTTTTGGATACAAGCAAAGAACGAAAATTCGACTTCAACCCAAACTTTGACCTTTGAAAATTAGAATTAATTTGAAGAGTTTAAGAAATTCGGTAGAATTTTTGCAAAAATTTACTAAGTTAGAAAATTTCAAAAAAATATTAATGTAAATACTAAAATATAAACAATTTCTATTAAAATATTAAAAAAAAAACATAATCAATATATGTTACATATAAAAGTATACATATAATGGTTTCGAACATGTATTTTAATATTAACAATGTTTTACGCACATCACACGTGTTAACTTAAAATTTTTAGAGAAAAGAAAGAAACAAAGAAAAATTTATCGTCAAACCCTAATGGTCTTACAAGCGTAAACCTCTGTTTTCCTTTCTCTTTCTTCTCTCAACGTCTCTCCTTTTAGGCTTTTAGCTTATTTTCCTGTTATCACTCTTCTCTCTATCGTCTCTTCTTCAAAGTTACAATTTTTTCTTCTTTCTCTTGAATAGCTACTCGCCAGTTATACATATCTCGCCTTAAATCTTTTTTATTTATAGACAATGATTTTTTTACACAATCTCTGTAATTATATTGAAGAATCTTTGTGCAACACATAAATTGTTTCATTGAAAATACTCTTTTTCACAGCTTTTATACAATTTTTTCCTACAAAAATCTTCAAAACTTCAATTTTAAGTGAAGTTCGCCGATTTTTCGAAGATTTCGATGAAATTTTGTAGCTTTATAATTACAGGTGAACTTCGCTTCGATTGTCCATATGACCTAATTAATTCGGCTAATTTCGACGAATTTCGACTAATTTTCATACCATGGATACAAGTGATTGATGAACTCTTGGATGAGCTTTATAATGCAACAACGAATGGTGCAGCTAGAGTGCAACTTTTAAGATCACTGGGTTCAATTTTGAGATCATATTTAGGCCTTGTTTGGCAGGGCTTAACTTCTGCGTTTCAACCGTTTTGAAACGCAAAAGCCATGAAGGGTGTGTTTTTTGACCATTTCAATTTCAAGGGAAATGCGACAAAATCGTGATCCAAAAAAGCAGCAGCATTGCTGATTCTTGACGAGAACAATTCCGTTATTTGAGAGGTAAACATCTATTTTGCCCTTTTATTCTCTAGTTGTTTAGTTGCTCTTTCACTTTTAAGTGTATATAAAATGAACGAGCTAGGCATCTTCTCTCCAGTTCTGGACATCAAGCTCAGTGTCATCTCTCGTCTTCCTCAAATTCAATATAGTCATTGAATACCAGGTGCTTAACAAACCATTTAATATTTGAGTTTTTGTATCGTAATTTTAGATAGAAATGT
>JAJIYU010013432.1:0-13847 GCA_030144865.1 Tinospora cordifolia
TATATATATATTGATGAATTTCTAATTAAAAATTTAATTTTTGACAATATCTCGATCAACCAAAATTAAATCTTTATTTTATTATTATTTTTATTATTATGTTTTTGCGAACCTCATATTTTTAATTTAAACATTATTAATTCTAAAATATATATTATTTATTTATTTATTTATTTGTTATTTTATTTTAAAATTCTCATTTTTTTACAAAAGTAATATTTTATTTTATATTTACTCGTGACGTATATACGCTGGTAAAATTCTGGGGTGTTACATAGGCAACCAAGATGGATGAAACTATTAAAAGATTATAATTTTTCATTTACATTACCATCCAAAGAAGGACAATGTAGTAACTAATGTTTTGAGTAGTAGAATTAACAAACAAAATGAGGAAAAAAAGGTCAAATATACCAGTTAAGAGGATTTCAACCTAGGTGTCAATTCAGATGAGAAGTAGGCATACCTTTACCACATGACTCGTCAGCTGGACCTCTTGCATTAGATTTGTGAAGTGCAAAGGCAAGATAAGTGGATCATAACTCTGATTGAAGAGCTTGAACAGGGCAAATATACAAACTTTAGAATTGATACCAAAGGTGCATTGAGACTTGGAGATAGATTCAATATTCTTCAAGGTGAAAAAAACGTATGTCATATTGGATGAAGCCCATCAAATTAAATACACGATGCATCAAGGTGGTGAAAAGATGTATCAAAACCTTGGAAAAACATATTAGTGACAAGGAATGAGAAGAGATATCACTAAGGATGTCTCTAAGTGTCTCACCTTGCAGCAAGTAAAAGTAGAACATAAGAAGCCCACTGGATTGTCACAACCACACCCAATCCCAAAATAAAAGTGGGATAACATTGCCATGGACTTTGTCAGCGGGTTACCTTGGAATCAAAAAGGAGAAGATACAGTGTGAGTGATTGGGGATCGTCTCACTAAAGTGGCGCATTTCTTTCCCATTAGATCTATAGATCAAGTTAATTAGTTGAGAAAAATATATGTAAAAAAAAATAGTAAGACTCCATGGTATACCTAAGATAATAGTGTCAGAGAAAGACTCTCGATTCACATCTTAGTTTTGGTAGGTTCTACAGAAAAAGCTATGCCCTAGACTTACCATGAACATCACTTTTCATCCACAAACTGATGGACAATCTAAGAGAGTCATTTAGACACTAAAGGATATGTTAAGGTCTTGTGTTCTTGATTTTTTGGGTAACTGGAGCAAGTATTTACACCTGGCTGAGTTCACCTATAACAATAGTTCAAAAGATGGTGTCGTATGAATCCCTTCATGGAAGACCTTGCAGATCACAAACCTGTTAGGTCGACTTTGAGGACCATGAGCCTACGAGACCAAACTTGGTGGAGGAAATGAATAATCAAGTCAAATAGATCCATAAAAAAGTGGGCACGAAACAAAGTAGGCAAAAAAGTTATGTAGATAAGAAGCGAAAACTTCTAGAATTTCAAACAAGTGACAAAATGTTTCTAAGGATTAGCCTTCACAAAGGAATCAAGCAATTTTGGGCACAAAGAAAAGTTATCACCTAGATTCATTGGTTCATTCGAGATACTAAGAAGAATTGGTGGATTTGCCTATGAGTTAGACCTATCAAACAGAATGTCATCAGTTCACAATGTGTTCCATGTGTTGATGTTGAGAGGATATGAACCAGACCCCTATTACAGAATCTATTGGGAAGAGATCGATCAATATCCAAAATGATGCCACATATGAAGAAGTAGTGGTCAGAATCCTAGATAACAGGGTACAAAGCTTGAGAACGAAAGACATTCTATTAGTCAAAGTTCTCTGGAAGCATCATGCAGTAGAAGATGTAACTTGGGAGCTGGAAAGTGTGATGAAGAACAAATACTCACACCTTTTCACCAGAAATACATGACTAGATAGCATCAGAATAAGTAAGTACAAATTTTAAAGACGAAATTTATTGTAAGGGGGTTAAATTGTAATACCTTGAAAAATTCTCAAATTTTAGGAATATACAAATTAATAAATGAGTTCATTAAATTATGAAAGCACATTAAATACCAAGAGGTAAAATGACAATTTTATCACCCAGAGGTCAACACAACCACTTTACCTAAGAATAGACACATGTGCCATTATAAAAGTAATATGAGAATAATCTATAAAAAAAGAAAATTGAACAAAATAAAATGTCTAGGAAATATTGTTGAAAATGACATGAATTAAATTAATAAAATTTAATTGAATTAAAGAGTATGCCCATATGGACATTTAAATTAAAGGAGGTAAATTGTAATAGTCTGAAAAAATGTCTAATTTAGTTAAATTATAATACATGTGACTTAATGATCTTATAGTATTGATATTTAATAATAATTCTATTTATGACATGCTATTATTTTGTACCAAAGAAAAAAAAAATTAAAATTAGGTAGAATCAAATATAACAAGAAAAAGAAAAAAATGTCTACTATCCTAATTGTGACAAGCAATAGCTAAATAATAAATAATATTATTCCAAAAGTTGAAAATAAAATAAGCTGCCACAAATATTAAAATATGGTTAGTGGAACGGGTGGTTGGCTATGATGCCTATAAATACCACCTTTCTCTTACCCTCAAAATCATCTCATCTTATTCTTCTCTTCTTCGTATTTTTCTTAGTTCTCTTTGAGCTCAAGAGAAAGAGATTCTCTTAATCCATCTTTTCTTTATTTTCTTCTTAGTTATCTTCTAGCTCAAGAGAAAAAGGAGTATCTTTCTTCTCTCTTTGAGTGAAAAAAGAAGGTTAAGGCGTAAGAAGGCTTGGAATAATGGTAAAGGACATGAATGATTTAAGCATCAAAGGTGGAAATGAATACTCATGCTCCTTAATATTGTTTTAATTTAAAATATGAAGCATGAACGATGATTTATCTTTATTGAATGTTTAGAAGCATGCTAGGGGTATGATAACCAATTATTTGAATGATTACCTATTTATTGTATTGTTGATGTCATGTTGAATGGCTCATGTATGTTTAATGCTACTTGCAATGACATGCTATATCTATTGTATGATGAATAGAATGTACTATGTGATCTAATGTATGACTAACAGTTATCGAATTATTTTATGTGTTCTTATCTTGGAATGTTGATGCTGTTGAACATGCTAGTGATTACTTAACAAAGACAATTAAGAAATCTCGCCACGTGCAGGGGCAGTGATATTGATCTTGTGGCAATAGTCTAGTATCACCGTGAGAGTCCCTAACCCAAGGCGATTTTTGATACTACTGTTACAGTCGGTGATAGTACTAAGATGAGAATGATAATCGAGTTGAGACTTCACTCTCGGGATTGATAATCAAATTGAGACGTCACTCTTGAGATAGGGTCCTAAATTGTTAACTGGCATTTGGGTACTACTTCCGATACTTCAGACCAATAGGGGGATATCGATGAAGGTCCTTCGATTTTACCGACAACCATAAACAATTGAACTGTGTTAATCTCCTTTTGCTTGAAAAGTGTGCGCATGTTTTGTATTTTGACTTTAATAAGCTTGAGTTGTAATGTGTACGATCTACTAGACTCTTGAATTAGTATGTTATTCGCTTGAAAAGTGTGCGCATGTTTTGTATTTTGACTTTTCATTTATTTTATATTCCCAAATGTTTTTGCTTATTCATGTCATGAATTAGTATGTTATTCACTCTAATATGTAGTGAGATGTAACCTAGTACAACAAGGAGATCAGATGGTTGATGCAAGAAACAGTAATATCCTAGTTCCTGAACAACAAAATGTGACAAAAGAAGGAGTGACTACATGCATGTCTCTAATAGTGAGACCAACATGTAAATTGTGAAAGTTTTGGGGGTTGGGATGTTACAACCCCATTCTCATCACTCAAGCAAGTGTGAAACCCTTCTCTTCTTTCTCTCCTAGTTGTCTTCTTGACACTCTTTCATAGCAACCATAGTAGTTAGAAGAAAGAAAACCTATAAAACGGCTTAAAGGTGAGATTCTAGACCGTAGGACATTCTTTAGAGCGTTCCACAAGGTAAAACTAATCCATAGTTGTTTAATCACGTTCTCTTTATCATCTTTTGAGCTTTGAATCCCTGACCTTTGAAGTGTTAGTTTACTTCCATCATAAACAATAGAACCCTAGAAGGAGTCAAGACATTCTTTTGGAATAGCTGGAGGATTTAATGGATCAAAGAAGGTATAACAGCCTGTCTAAATCTCAATGCATGGTTCGTGGTCTAGAGTTGAGGTATTAGGTTGCCATAGACATAGGAGAATAAGGGATGGGAGAAACATGCACAAAAGTCTACTTTTCGTGCTGATTACCGCAGTGTAAATCATTGTTACATGTACTACATTTGTCTTCTTCACTATTTCTAGGAATTCACTCTAGTTATCATAGTATCCTACCGTGGTAATTTGTCTATTTTTTATAATTCCCTTTGGTTACCACTACAGCGTACCGCGGTAACATATCTATTCTCTTGTAACCCCCTCTAATTATTGCGGTAGCATACTGCGGTAACGTGTTTGTTGTCAGTGATTCCCTCTGTTAGCGTGTGTTAGTTGTGTAGCAAACTAACATTAGTCTAGGTAAATTATTGCATTTTATAAGAAATAAAGGGAGAATTAGTTGAAGAATTGTATAATTAGTAGCATGAACATATAGTTTAGGGATTTGCATAGGTTAAAGTCTTTATAAGCTTTGCTTTTAAAGTTTTGAAGCTCTTTTATGAGAAAATGATGTCTAGGAAAGGAAATTGAGTGCATTGTAGGGTACAGGTTGAAGCACAAAGGAAGAATACATCATATGAAGGTAAAAAGGAGAAGAAATCATGAAGAAGCACCAAAAGATCGCGGTCAAACAATTGAAGATTGCGGTAGCCGAAGAAGAACTGTACATGGAGAAAGCCCACTGGTTACCGCAGTCGATAATACAGTTACCGCGATAACCAGAGTGTGATTTGTGTGTGAAAATCACGGGCAGCGGTGGACAGAACGAGAGGATTTTGGTTTTTATCGAAGGGTATCACTGACCGCGGTCAATGACTGCAGTCACTCAAATAATTATCGAGATTTTCATATTTTTTAGAATTTTTTTAGTGCGGGATTATATATAGGGAGAGGTTATTTATTAGAACCGATATAACCTAATTCGAAAAGAAACCCTTGTGATGGCTGTGTAGAGCAAAAACTTGTATTCCAATTGGGAATTGAAGATTATTCTTAAGTCTTGAATATGATTTACTTCTTTGAATATAGTTAAATGTTTTCTATTAAATTCATGTCAAGCTAATTAGTTTTTCTTGTCTGGGATGTGATGTTCAATGCATGATTTGTGATATCGAGCTGTGGTTATTGAATTTGAGACTTTATTCCATATTGTGTAGACTTAATGCTTTGTGTTTACTAGCCATAGACATGATGAACTCAACACTTAGAATTGTTATCACAATTTAAACTTAGAATTGTTGGTGAATCGGGAGGTTATTGACTGATCTAGGTGGTTGTACAGGAACTCTTGGACACACGACGTAGGTTGTTGAGTAAGCACCTCGGGAAAGGGCTTTAAAAACAAATATAGTTAATATTGAAGGACCTCGGGAGAGGGGTTTAATTACAGATGCAAAAACACATAGTGTAGATAATTCATGATCAAAACTAAGAATCACAGATTATGCAACGACATTCACTATCCTAGACACCATTTCAAATAGATTTCTAAGTATAAAATTATTTCTTCCATTTAAAAAAACTTTTAGTTCAAAGTTTAATCCAACAACATTAGTTAAGAGTCTTGATAAAACGCAAATTAGTAGTAAATTGGGATTTGAGATCACTAATCAAACCCTTTTTCCCTGAGGACGATATCCGGTCTCATCGGTTTATACTCAAGTAAACTTGTATACTTGCAGGTTTAGCAACAAGTTTTTGGTGTCGTTGCTGGGGAAAATAGGGTGTTTAGTATCTTAAAACCAGTTAAACTTGGTTTAGTCTTAGTGAAGAAAAAAAATTAATTTATTGTTGCCTTTTACTTGATCTCTCTTATATTCAGTGAAGTACATTGAATATACTTGATCTTTTTGTGTTTTTTGTGTTTCAGGCTTGCATGAGTACACGTCCTTGTGACCCCTACGATCCATATTTGCTGAAAACAATCTATCAAATTCGGTTGGAGGCTCAAGAACGAGTACCAACTATGGCTGATAGTGGAAGTTCTTGAGTTGGGAACAATAGGGATGCATAGTATAGAGAAGCACCCTTGAGGGACTTCTTTAAACCGATATTAAATAATAACTATTCAGGCATAGCAAGAACACCAATAAATGCAAATAATTTCGAGCTAAAGCCATCCTTGATCACAATGGTGCAGCAGCAACAGTTTGGAGGCTCAGCTGTTGAAGACCCAATGGGTACACTTGAATTCATTTATGGAAATCTGTGACACGGTTAAAATGAATGGAGTAACTAAAGATCAGCTAAGGCTGTGACTTTTCCCTTTTTCCTTAAGGGATAAAGCAAAAGGTTGGCTGCAAACCTTGCTTCCGGAAAGTATAACAACTTGGGAAGAGACGAGACAAAAATTTCTGCAAAAGTATTTTATACCAGTCAAAGTACATCAGCTGCGGGGTGAGATTAGCTCTTTCAAGCAATCTGATTTTGAATCTCTGTACGAAGCTTGGGAAAGATTTAAATACTTATTGAGGCGCTGCCCACAACATGTATATCTTCCTTGGCTCCAAATCCAAATGTTCTATAGTAGACTTACACCACCCACTAGGGCTTTGGTAGATTCAGCAGCTGGATGCTCGTTAATGGGAAAGTTAACTACAGATGCCACTCAACTGATTGAAGACATGGCAACTAATGCATATGGGCATGGTACTGAAAGAGGTACAGCAAAAAGAGTGGGAATTCATGAAGTGGAAGAAATTAGTGTTTTACATGCTCAAATTACTGCTATGACCCGTCGATTGAACTTGGTGGAAGAAAAGAGTAGTGGTGGACAGTTTCAACAAACTCAACAAGTGCAGTCCATTGCAGAAGCTAACAAGACATCTTATCATGGAGAAGTTTTCATTGAGCAAATGAATGCCATGAACAGATTTAGTGGTTCCCAAGGACCAGTTGGAGGATATAATGTCCTCAAGTATTATCATCTAGGAGTGAGAAATCATGAGAATTTCTCATATGCCAACAGCAGAAACGCTCAATTGCCACCAAGATTTGTACCTCAACAGCCTTTGTAAGATAAAAAGCCATCCTTGGAGGATAAGCTTAATGAAATGATGAATATGCACACAACATTCTTTAAGGAGGTAACTAGAAGGGTGGACAAGAATGACAACAGAGTTTCTGGAATTAAAATCCAGATTAAAAATAGTAATGCCACTATTAATAGTTTGGAAACACAAGTGGGACAGTTGGCACAAATAGTCTCAAATCAGCAGCGGAGTTCCTTTCCAAGTGATACACAGGTGAATCCAAAAGAGAGCTGCAAAACAATAATTACTAGGAGTGGCAAAGAAGTGGCAAGCCCACCTAACCCAAATATACCGCCTATTGAAGCTGAAGAAGATGTTAGCCATGAGATGGATGTTCAAAAGAAGTCATTGGGCAAATATGAATAACATTCAACATTAAAAGGGACAGTTAAGGAGAGCGCCATTTAAGAGGGAATTGGTTTTAAATCTTCATCTTTACCATTCCCTCAAAGGTTTCAGCAAAAGATGATGGATGAACAATTTGCCAAGTTTCCGAAAATGTTTAAGAAGATTCATATAAACATTCCATTTGCAGAAGCTTCGCAACAAATGCCTAATTATGCAAAGTTTATGAAGGAGATCATGTCAAAGAAAAGGAAGCTTGAGGATTTTGAAATGGTCAAGCTTACGAAAGAGTGCAACGCCATCCTACAGAAAAAACTCCCTTAAAAATTGAAAGATCCGGGCAGTTTCACGATACCATGCAACATTGGGTCTGAAATCTTTGAGAAGGCATTGTATGATCTTGGAGCAAGCATAAATCTAATGCCATTGGCAGTATGCAGGAGGTTGGGAATGTCTGAAATCAAGCCAACCACAATCACCCTTCAATTAGCAGATAGGTTTTTAACATATCCAAAAGGAGTGATTGAAGACGTGCTAGTCAAGGTGGATAAGTTCATATTTCTAGTTGACTTTGTTGTTCTGGACATGGAAGAGGATTGTGAAATACCACTCATCCTTGGAAGACCATTTTTGGCTACCGGGGATGCACTCATAGATGTCCACAAAGGAGAATTAACTTTAAGAGTTAATGAAGAGAAAGTTGTCTTCAATCTCCACAAGGCTATGAACTACCCTAGTAAATTGCATGAGTGCAATAGGGTGGAAGTCCTAAATTCTTGCATTGATGAGGTGATGGATGCATTAAACTCTCAAGATGAATTGGTGGGATGTATCTCTCGTTCAATGAACTTTCCTCAAGTTATGACAGAAGAGGAGAAGCTAGTTATACTAGCTTTAGAAGCATGCTCGCCAGAAGTTAACAATATAGAAGAAAAGTTATCTGAAACACATCAATTTGAAGTTGTTCAAGAACCTTTTGGGGAAGTGGAGTTGAAACCGCTTCTAGAACATTTGAAGTATATATTTTTAGATGCAGCTAAATCACTTCCAATTATTATCTCCTTTTCGCTGGCAGCTGTTCAAGAGGTCAAATTATTGAAAGTATTGCAAGAACACAAAGCTGCAATAGGGTGGACAATTGAAGATATCAAGGGGATAAATCCAGCAATTTGCATCCACAAAATTTTAATGGAGGATTCACGTAAACCTACAGTGGAACACCAGTGATGACTCAATCCTATCATGAAAGAGGTGGTGAAGAAAAAAGTGATGAAGTGGCTAAAAGCTGGAATTATTTATGCAATATTAGATTCGTCATGGGTTAGTCCTATTCACATGGTGCCGAAGAAAGGAAAAATGACAATTGCTACAAATGAGAAGGGAGAATCAATAGCGTCAAGGACAACAACCGGATGACGTGTTTGCATAGATTATCGGAAGTTGAATAAGGCTACTCGTAAAGATCACTTCCCCTTACCTTTTGTTGACCAAATGTTGGATCAGATTACTAGGTATGATTTTTACTGTTTCTTGGATGGATACTCAAGATACAATCAGATAGTCATTGCACTAGAGGATCAAGAGAAGACTACTTTCACCTGCCCATATGGCACTTATACATTTAGGAGAATGCCATTCAGTCTGTGTAATGCACCAGCCACCTTCCAGAGGTACATGATGGCAATATTCACGAGTATGATTGAAGACATCATGGAGGTATTTATGGATGACTTCTCAGTGTTTGGTAAAACTTTTGAACAATGCCTCCATAATCTGGAACGAGCCCTCTTTCATTGTGAAGAAAAGAACCTAGTCCTCAACTGGGAAAAATGTCATTTCATGGTTTAAGAAGGCATTGTGTTGGGCCATAGAGTTTCTATTAGTGGCCTAGAAGTGGATAAAGCAAAGATTCAAGCCATCGAAAAGCTATTGCCACCAACAACGGTGCGTGAGATGCAGAGTTTCTTGGGGCACACAGGTTTTTATCGTAGATTTATCAAGAACTTCTCTCAAATAACTCGGCCTCTATGTCATTTTCTGGAAAAGGAAGTTGAGTTTAACCTCACAGTTGAGTGTGTTGAAGCCTTAACACACTTATAAAAGCCCTAAGGTCTGTTCCTATTATGTCCACACCAGTTTGGGGGAAACTGTTCGAAATCATGTGTGATGTTAGTGACTATGCAGTTGGAGCTGTCCTAGGACAAATACATGATAGGATATTCAGAGCTATATACTATGCAAGCAAAACATCGAATGATGCTCAAAAGAACTATACTACCACGGAAAAAGAGTTGTTGGCTGTTGTTTTTGCATGTGACAAGTTCAGGTCGTACATTGTGGGATCACAAGTCAAAGTCTTCATGGTTCACGCAACTATCAGACAACTCTTTGCAAAGAAAGATGCAAAACCCCGATTAATAAGGTGGATCCTACTTTTGTAAGAGTTTGATATAGAGGTGATAGACAAGAAGGGTACAGAGAATGTTATAGCAGACCACTTATCTTGTCTGTCAAATGAAGCAAATCCAGATCCAATGGGTATAGTAGAGGTTTTCCCGGATGAGCATCTCTTGATAGTTAGTGACAACACACCGTGGTATGCAGATTTTGCCAATTACAAGGCCACAGACACCACTCCACCAGATTTATCTCAAGGCCACTTGAAGCGTTTCATACATGAAAGCAAGTTCTATCTTTGGGATGATCCATTTCTTTACCAGAGATGTGCTGACAAAGTGATTCGTCGTTGCATTCCTGAGTCTGAAATTAACAAAGTCCTTCATAATTGCCATGTTTCACCTTATAGTGGTCATTACAACTATCAATGAACAACAAGACGTGTACTTAAGAGTGGGTTTTATTGGCCAAGCATGTTGAAAGATGTCTATCAGTTTGTGAAGACTTGTGAGACATGTTAGAAATAAGGAAACATCTCTAGAAAGAATGAAATGCCTCTTACTTCATTTGTAGAAGTAGAATTGTTTGATGTTTCGGGCATTGACGTCATGGGACCATTTCCATCATCAGCTAGCAAACAATATATCTTGCTAGTTGTTGACTATGTCTCTAAGTGGGTTGAGGTTGTAGCTACAACAAAGAATGATGTTCGAGTTGTGTTGAAGTTTCTCTCGCAAAACATATTTTCCCATTTCGGAACTCCCAAAGCTATTGTGAGTGATGAAGGTATGCACTTTTGTAATAAAGTCTTCAAGAACCTTTTCACTAAGTACGGCATGAGGCACAAGGTTGCACTACCCTATCATCCACAAACTAACGGGCAAGCTGAAGTGTTTAATCGAGAAATCAAGTTAATATCACAGAAGACAGTTGGCACAAACCATAAGGATTGGGTGTTGAAGTTGGATGATGCATTGTGGGCATATTGGACAACATTTAAGACGTCCATTGGCATGTTTCCTTATCAGCTATTGTATGGGAAACCCTGTCACTTGCTATGTGAGTTAGAGCACAGAGCTTACTGGGCAATCAAGAAGTTAAATTTCGATACAAAAGCCTGTGGTGAGAACCAATTGTTGTAGCTCGTAGAACTTGAGGAGTTTCGCTGAGATGCGTTTGAGAATAACACCATTTACAGAAAAAGAATGAAGAAATGACATGATCAGTTCATAGAGAAGGAGTTTAAACTTGGCCAGCAAGTGCTCCTATTCAATTCAAGACTCTATTTGTTCCCGGGAAAATTGAAATCTCGATAGTCGGGACCGTTCCTATTCACTCAAGTCTTCCCATATGGTGCAGTGGAGGTGCAAAGCTAAATAGATGGCCACAAATTCAAAGTGAATGGCCAAAGATTAAAGATATTCTGCAAAAGACCAAAGCAGACGGTGGGAATGGCAGTCCTCAGCGACTGAAACACAGTATCCTCGTTGAGCTAACGACGTTAAACATAGCGCTGAGTGGGAGGCAACCCACTGTTGATTTGGGACTTTAAGTATGCTTGTGTAATTGTCTTCATGTAGCTAGTTTGTTTTAGATTTCATTGGAAAGATAGGTTCTAGACACTTAGAAGTGAGAAATAGGTCCATTACATTGTGTACCGTGGTCATCAGATTCATAGGTTCTGTGGATCGTAGTCAACAACACGATATAGAAAAAATTCATCTATGGACTACAGTCACCAAAACATGTAATTCTATAGACTGCGGTCACCAGAATGATATAATTTGTGCATTTCCATGGACCACGGTCACCAGAAGCATATGTTTCTATAGACTGCTGTCAACAGAGTATACATTTTTGCATGTCCATGGATCGCGGTCCATACGGTTTGAATGCCCATTCAGACCGCGGTCTGCAGAATGTGAACCGTGCAATTTTCAAAAAATCATCTATGGACCGTGCTTCATGCTCTTAAGTCCAGATTGCGGTCATTTGCTCATTTCTATTCCAAAATTTCTAAGTTTTCTCTGTGGCTTTCGGTTTCCATTCCAATTTTCAGAGTAACTTTTGCCTTTCCAGTGAAAATGTAAGTATTTTTATTTTACTTTTCATTAGTTACTTGCGCTATTTGAGTGTTTAGATAGATTTAAGAGTTTCTATGAGTGTTTTCTTATGTTTAAATTGTTATTTTGCTCAATAACTTGCAACATCTTTCCTTTTAATCTGTATGTGCATGATTAGTGAGTCCTTTTGAGCAAAGACTTGCACAAATCCTTATTCATGAACATCTTAGGCTGTTAATTGTTTTATTTCAATGTAATGAGGCGCATTTCTTATCTATTTTCATTGCATATAATACCATTGGCACTGCAAGATTCAATTTTTATGGTCTAAGGATTAATTCTGATGCTCGGATGTTTAGCCCTAAAAACTAACATACGTTGATTAGTTTCAATTCATTTGGATGCACTATTGTATGAATCTCCCTGTTTTCCTTGCCCACCATTGCTGTTGTTGCAGGCATCCTAGAATGAAACTACCGGCTTCAAAGGGCAAGCAACCAGCACCACCTCCTCTGCTTTCTAATCGTAACCGTTTTAAGACAGCGGCAGCAAAATAGAGATTCAACGTAATTCGATCCAACAGACATTTAATCCCTGAGAGAAGCATTATGCTGATGACTGAGGAGTGTAAAATTGGCATTGACATAGTGGTAGCAGTTAGGCTTTAGGAGAAGCTTATTCAAGCACCAACTACCACGGTGGTTTCCATAGTCCAAGAGTTTTATGCCAATGCACCTGACAGAGAGGGGACATCAGTGTGGGTGCAGGGCAAATGGGTACCATTCAATGCAGCTGCAATTAATGAAGTGTATGGATTGCCAGCAGACTCCCCGGACGAATAATATAATTTCCTACCAAGGTTTGATCTGGACGAGATCTTGCAGAAGTTGTATGTTGATGGGGCATATTGGATTTGCTATAATAACATGCCCGTCAATTTGGTGAAGACTATGTTCAGGACCTCGGCTAAGGTTTGGTTATATTTGGTTTGTGCTAATTTACTTCCCTCCTTAGCTATTAACTGGGTTACTGTAGAGAGAGCCGTCTTGGTATACTGCATCATGAAGGGATTCCCAATCAATACTGGGACAATCGTTTCTAGTTTTATCTGGTCGGCCATTAACAAAACAAATGTAGGTTTACCACACCTCACCTTGATCATAGAGCTATGCAAACGAGCTAGGGTTGTATGGGATAAGACGAAGCCGCTATTGAAGATGAAGGATCATATAGCAGTAAAGATACTTACTTCCACCTCTTCTAAGAGGCGTCGGGCGTCTAATGAGTCCCCTTCACCAGCTGCTGATCCTGCTAGTTCCGCCCCGGCCCCTGCACATCCTGTTGATGCTCCACAATCTTCTTCAGCTGCCGCTGCGCCTCTCTTTGCCACTGAGCACACCACGATGCACTGGATGGCGTATCTCACCCAATGGATGCACCGCAAGGACCCGAGCATGGCCGAGGTGTATCCCCCTCCTCCTTGCTATTTGCCCTACATGGAGATGGCTTGTTGTGTACCTCCAGTGCCCCCGACTCTGCCAGTGAGCAATGCGGATGATGCTGCTGATGATGATGGGGATGATGATGACGATGGTGGCGATTTCATTGATTTTATTATAGATGAAGAAGTCTTTGGAGCAGACTGTTGCTTACTTTATGTGCACACTTTTAAATAGATAAAGAGATGCAAAAATGCATTCTTTAGATGATGAATGAATAATATGCAACATAAATAACCCTAGACATAAAGC
>JAJIYU010013433.1:0-13854 GCA_030144865.1 Tinospora cordifolia
TGCTCTAAATGCATATTATACTAAATATGAGTAAATGCACTACATTTTCTATTATATTAATGCACATTATACATAAAATACGTATAATATAATTAATCTGCTATGCAACTAACAGTATAATATATGTTTATACACACATACATCATGTCTGCGTATCATAAAAATTACAGGTTATTACAATCTTCCCAACTGGAAGAATTTCGTCCTCGAATTTTTTTTTTAAAAAGAACATACTTCAAGTAGTGAAGAGATCTAGAAACTGCTCCCGCATCATATTCTCACACTCCTAGGTTTGCTCTTTATTATCATAAAACTGTCATTTAACTCTAACCAGAGGAATTTCTTTATTTCTCAATTTCTGTATTCTTCTACCAACTATTTGTATAGGTCTCTCTTCATATCTAATACCCTCTCCAACTTGTAACTAAGTCAAATCTAGGACATGTGCCGGGTCCGGGTAATACTTGCGCAGCATAGACACATGAAACACATAATGAACACCAACTAATTGAGGTGGCAGAGTAGTGCTACAAGCTAATGGACCAATTTTTCCTAGAATCTCAAACGGTCCTACAAAGCGTGGAGCTAACTTTTCCTTTACTCCAAATCTCATCTGACCCTTTTATGGTGAAACCTGCAACACGACTCGATCACCAACTGTAAACTCCAATGGTTTATGTTGGTTATCAAAATAGTTTTTCTGGTGATCTTCGACTACTTTAAGTTTTTGCCAAACTTACTTAATCTTCACTATGTGATCTGCAATAACCTTAGGCCCCAGCAATGATTCTCCAACCTCGTACCAACAAGTCGGCCATCTATAAGGTTTACCACAAAGAACCTGAAATGATGCCATACAATACTCGTACCAACAAGTCGGCCATCTATAAACCAACTCACACAAATAAAGATATTCATTCCAGTTTCCACCAAACTTCAAAATACAAGCCCTAAACATGTTCGCAAGCATCTAAATAATTCGTTCAGACTGTCCATCAGACTGAGAGTGAAATGCAGTACTAAGACAAATACGGGTCCCTAACCGAGTCTGCAATAACTACTAGAACATTGAAGTAAACCTTGGATCTCAATCCGATACAATAGATAAAGGGACCTCATGCAGTATCACTATCTCCCATATATACAACTTGCTTAGTTTACCTACAGAGTCCTTGATTTTCACTGGAAGAAAATTGGCAGATTTGGTTAACCTATCAACAATCACCCAGATGGCATCATATCTACCTAGAGTTTGTGGTAACCCAAGAATAAAATCCTTTGTGATATGCTTTCATTTCCATTCTTAAATGGATAATGGTTGCATCTGCCCTCTAGGCCTCTATTGTTCAACTTTTACCTGCTAACACATTTCACATTTTTGTACATATTCAACTATATCCTTTTTTTATTCCATACCACCACACTATTCTTTTCATATCATGATACATCTTGGTCGCTCCTGGATGAATTATGTACTGTGATCTGTGTGTTTCCTAGAGTAACTTAGCTCTAAGCTCCTAGTGAACTGGTACCCATATCCTTCCTTAGGATCGTAACATACCATTGGAATCTCAATGCCAGTTATTTCGATCAAAATTATCAGCCTTAGAATCATACATCCCAAGATCTGTATCATGTTGTTGAAAATCCTTGATAGTTTGATTTTGAGTATATGTCACCCTCATTTGCATTTGAGCGCATATGCTAGATGAAACATCAATAGAAAATGTACTCATGACTGTAACCCCTTCTAACATCCGCCATTCATGAGCCATTTGACAAGCCATTACTCCAATTTCAGTCCATTGACATTAACTTTTCCAGGATGATACTCAAGATTAAAATCATAATCCTTAAGAAATTCTAATCATCTACGCTGTCTCATATTGAACTCTTTTTTATCAAACAAGTCCTTCAAACCACTACGAGAAATGACACCTATAATAACGTGCAATGTTCGTTGTTATACCCATACGACAACGTTCATGGTGATGTTGTCGATTAGGGTGTTCTTAAACGGCCGACTATTTTTAACAACGGTCATGAGCCTATTGTTGTAAAGTGTTGTGTATCGGTCTAACAATGAGGTTACAACAACGTTCGCCCGTTGTTAAATGATTCAATCTTTTAACACATATTCTACAACGATCACTATGCCTGTTGTTGTATAAATGTTATAACAATAGGCGCACGTTGTGGAAATCCTAACCTTTAACAATGGTCACGAGCCTTTTGTTGTAATTTGTTGTGTATCAGTTTAAAAACTGAGGTTACAGCAACGTTCGGACATTGTTAAATACTTCAATCTTTTAACACATATTGTACAACAGTCATCATACATGTTGTTGTAGGCGTGTTATAACAACGGGCGAATATTGTAGAAACCCTAACCTTTTAACCTTTTAACAACGGTAAAGTAGTTGTTGTTGTATGTCTATTACTTAACAACATGCATGTGCCCGTTGTGAAAGCTCCAGTATTTCCATAACAATTGTCTGCACGTTGTTATATCATGTATCTTATAACAAAAATTGAACGTTGTCATATGTGTCAATTTTTTTTAATCATATTTTACTACAATATATATTGCACATATTTACCTATATCTATAAATTCATAATATAAAATAAACATTATTAAACATTTGTCCTATCATTTCAAATGGCTCATTTAGTATCACTTAAGAATAATAAACTTTATAATACCAAACATATATACAGTCCATCAAAAAGTGTAATTATTATTTACACTACTTATCGTTATTATTCGTAATAAACAAAAATAAAAAGTTCTATAAGCAAAAATTATTCTTGAAGGATTATCATGTCTCATCTTCATAAACAATCTAAGCATATAAACTCAAGTTCTCCATTGTTTCAATCTTTATATATACCTACATCAAAAAAATGAACTTAATTAGATTAATTTTTTTTTAAAAATAAGAATAAGAGCTAAAGAACAATTGTAATACTTAAAACAACTCAATATCTAACAAAGGCATATAAGAACAAAACTAAAATGAATACTATGTATAGTTTTACATGATCCATAGAACACTTAGCCCCATTAGGGGATTGGACACCTAGACCTATATATTAATTTTTCTTAAAAAGGATACGTGAAAGAGATGAAATTTCACATTGTTTATTAATCTTAAACCAAAAGCTATAATAGTAATCAACATTGTTTATTTTAAACCAAAAGCTATAATAGTTATCAACAAACATTATAAGTCATGAACGTGAAAGAGATGAAAGTTGAAAATGTAAATGAAGAGTAGATACCTTATACTAAAGAACAAGAACAGTGGCTATGAGGAAAAGAAGAAAAACAGTAGCAGCAGTGATGGTTGTGGAGGTGACTGTCCAAGAAGAAGGTATGACTTGAAAAAAATGCATTCATATATATATAATTATTTGTCTTATAATATTCACATAACTTGACCAAAAACGCATCATTATGAATATCATTGAAAATAAAATACTTACTTCCCCAGCTTCTAAAGTTTTCTTTTTGTCATAGTGGCTATAGAAAATATAATATGCCTGTTGATACAAAATGAAAAGGAATTAACTAATTACTTCAGATACAATAAATAACTATCACATAATTAAAAAGTAGGATTTAATACACAATCCAAGCATATAAACTCAGACATAAATTCAAGAAAAAATTCAATCTCTTATAGTATAGAACTTAATTCTTCTATTATTCACAAAATAGTGTCATTTAGGTCAATCCTAGGACAGTGTTCCATGTTTCCATCTTCAAATGTTGACATGTTCATAGGCTCATGTGTCAAGTTTGTATTTTCCTCATATGCTTGTAAATCATGAAAACCTCTTAGAGGAGCTCTTAAAACGACAAACCAGTTAGATGTTATCGTCTCTAAATAGAAAACTTGCCTTGCAGGTGATGCAAGAATAAATGGATCCTTATCAAATTGAGATTGTCTCTCATAAAGATTGACTAATGTAAATCTTTCTTCTTTCTTGACACTATTGACAATATTAGCCCAATCACATTTAAAAATAGGCACATGAAATGTATGATAATCAAGAATTATGATATCTCTTAAGACTCCATAATAAGTGACCTCCCTAGATTATTGTGATTGATCTTTTGCACTAGACCTACAAAGAGTTATTGCTTCAATTGAAACACCACTATTTTGTCAGGATTTCTCTGCATCTTTTGTATGAAAACGGAGACCGTTTATTACATATCCCTGACATGATAATACTTGCTCTCTAGGCCCCAGTGTGAGCCATGTTAGCTTACTAGAAGCATTTTTATGTCCAGCAAGCTCCTTAATCTGATCATATAGCAAAAAGAATATAATGCGTACTACTTTGTTAAGATAAATGGAAATGCATGTTGAAAAATGATTGTTTACCTTATCACGAACCCATCTATTAAATTCATCCATGTTCTTTTATACAACAAATGTTCATTCCTTAATAATTTTTTTATCTGAATGTCGAGTTCATTTAAGTGAATTCTAATAAACAACATAAAGTTAGCTCCAACTTGAACGAAGCACTAAGATATTCATAATTTATGATATGGATTATAAGAACAATATACTTACTCTATGTAAGGTTGAACTTCTAAACTATTTAATAAAACATAATGGTGAGCAATATCCAAGATATCAGACGGAAGCACAACTTTCTTTTCACTAAGAATTGGGTAGCCCTCCAATTCTATTTCATTTTCTTCATATTTATTTTCAACATTTTCATTGTGTATCAATCAAATCCCTACCTCACGTGCTTTCTCAATATATTCGCTATAAAATATGGTACACTCATTGGCAAGATATCGTTTAGCTATACAACCTTCTAGTCATGCACGGTTCTTAACATAGCCCTTTTAGCACTTTCATGAATCTAAAACACCACAAAGATTAGTACATTAATTATTTAGTGAGCAATGGACTAAGATACATATATAATAAAGTAGCTAAACACATTAAAGTGATATATATTCTACCTCTCAAATGGATACATCCATCGATATTGGACTGGTCCACCCAAACAAGCTTTTTGTCTCAAGTGAATTGTTAAGTGAACCATAGTATCAAAAAAAGATGGAGAAAATAACCTTTCAAAAATACACAAAGTTTCGGCTATTGAAACATCTAAGTCCAATAATATATTTCGATCAACGATCCTATCACAAAGTACATTAAAAAATTCTACAAAGTCATAAAATTGTATATCTTGGACCATTTGGTAAAACTCCTCTCAAAGCAACAAGCAAAATTTGTTGCATTAATAAATGACAATCATGTAACTTCAAGCCAAGTATCTTACATTCTATAATCGACACACAATTTTCAATGTTAAACCCATAACCGTCAGGTAACTTTAAATTTGTTAATCTTCTACAAAAAATTTGTTTCTCTTCTTTTGAAATAATGCGCATTGCAGCAGGTAAATATAATCGATCTCTTCGCTTCTCAGCATGTAACTCAGTTCTAATATTTATGCATTCCAAATCTCCACGAGCATTGAGTCCATCTTTTGATTTGCCTTTCACATCCAGAAGTGTGTAAATAATACTATCACATATATATTATTTTTAATGTGCATCACATCCAAATTATGACGTAAAAGCAAGCTTTGCATAAATTTGACTTGATTACTTCATATGTTATGAAATATAATGAATCCATATTATGTTTCACAAAACAAATGAATTTAAAATACAATGACACAAATTTGTAAGCTTACCTTCCAATATGACAATTTAAAGAAAATTGACTTCTTCTTTCATATTTGTTCCTCCTCTTTTGTCTTTCTCTTCCTTCTTGTACTCTTTCTCCAGTCATTTACAATATTTTCTACCTTTGCAAGAATTGCTTCACTTGTAAACCACTTTGGTTTTCCTCATAGCTCTTGTTTACCATTAGACCAAGTTCTTTCTTTATATGGATGGCCATAAACTAAAAATCTTCTATGACCCATGTATGAGAATTTTCGACTATGACATAACCATTCAGAGCAAGTATCCAAGCGACAAATATGACATGCAAATCTTCCTTTTGTTGACCACCTAGACATTTTTGCATAAGCAGGAAAATCATTTATAGTCCACATTAAGATTACTCTTAAATTAAATTTTGATTTTGTAAATGTATCATACATGTCAACTCCATTTGCCCATAACAATTTCAAATCGTCTATCAAAGGTGCTAAGTAAATATCTATATCATTTCCTAGTTATTTCGGCCCAGGAATGAGTAATGTCAACATTAAATTATCCTTCAACGTGCACAATTATAGAGGCAAGTTATATGTAACTAATATTATTGGCCAGCGACTATACCTCAAACAAAGGTCTTGAAAAGGATTAAAACCATCCATAGTCAATTTAAATCTAATATTTCTAGGATCTAATGCAAAAGATTCATCATTGTCATTTATAGTTTCTCATGCAGGTGAATCAACCGAATGCCTCATTTTCCCCTTTGTACTTTTGTTATTTTGATGTCATGTCAATTTTTTGGCTATTTCAGCCACTCCATACATTTTTCGAAGTCTTTGAATTATTGAAAAATAACGCAACACTTTCTTAAGAACTTTTGTCTTTTTTGGTATGTGCTTAGATTTTCATCTAAACGAACCACATCTGGGGCATAGATCTGTATCATGTAGCTCATTTATAAATAAACAACAACTATTAATACAAACATGTATCTTTTTATACCCAAGATCAAATGCCTTTAAAAGTTTTTTTGTTGTATATAAAGAATTAGGAAGAGTATGATCAGATGGAAGCAAATCACCAACAATCTAAAGCAATTCATTAAACCAAGTGTTTGATAAACCATATGAAGCTTTTAACTTGAATAAAACTATTATTACTGAAATTTTAGTATGTTCCAAGCAACCAGGATATAAAGGTGTCTCTACCTCTTCAACCAAATTGTGTGAGGTCTTGTTCTTCAATTTCATACTCATTCTGTCTATCATCATCTTTTTTAATATATGCATGGTCCTTGTACATTTTGTATGTATCATTGATGGGTATATCTCCAGAGACAGAACCACATGTTTCAAGCCTTTCTCCATAAAAAAACCAATTAGTGTATGTAGGATTTATATCTTTTATGACTAAATGCTCATATACTAAATCATAATGGTGGCGAACCAAGTTCTTGCATTTTGTACAAGGACACGATATTATGTCTATATTTCCTAAATTGCACGCGCAAAATTGATAAAATTTCAAACCATCTCTATACCCTTGAGACAACCAAAAAAATAAAAATTACTTAAATTTTGAATAGTGCAAGCAAGCAATAAATAATGCTATCTAATTTTAGATGTGAAAGTTAACCTTGAAATATAAACCCATTTTTTATCCATGTTTAGCTAAATATATCAATTCCTAAATAGAATAACAAAAATAAGTCAATGGCAAAAATGAATAAGTCAGCCTTAGTAGAAGTCAATAGCATAAATGAATAATAACAACAGAAGAACAACATGTCGGGACCCTTCTCGAAGTTAAGGGCGGCTCGACCGGCACAGTAGCCCTACGAACCCTCTCACCAGTCGAGTTCGCCCGACCACTGTTAAGCCCTTTCCAAAACTCATACAACAGACGATATCAGAATAATTGGGATACTTAAGAGAAAAAGTAAGTAATACATAAAGTGGAAGCATCTCATTACATATTAGTCTTGTCCAAAATATGTACACGACCACTTATACACAAACAAAAGTGACCAACCTCTAAACCAAAAGACCGAAAGAAAGGGGACAAGAATCGTCAGGGGATCAAGCGATCACCACGCCTTTTCCTTTATCCGCCACTGAAGAACCTGAAATAGTGATAGAGTAGTGAGCCCAAAAATCACGTGGCTCAATGAGTAGAAAGATTAGCACATCATCTATAACCACTATTCCAAAACAATGCATGTATGCATGAGTAGTAAAGATGGTATGCCATCCAAAAGCATGGCATAGTATGAAAACAACTATAAATAGTGCAACAGTTTCATAAAGCATCTCAAATCCATGATAGTTAAAAACGTATCCAGGCTAGGTTAACACAACAAACCCAACCTATGGTCATCGCTCGAGCGGGTCGTAAGTCTGGTGTACTGACCATTTGAGCAGGTCGTAAGCTAGGCGTGTTTCTTGAACACCCTAACCCCGCGTTCGGACCTTGAGTCAAATCTCATCATGTACCTTGACCCTGCGCTCGGACCTCGAGCCCTTGGTCTCACTATTGTGTACATCTAAGTATCTCAAAACCAATCAGGTGTATTTAAATCTTGTGAAACCATTGAAACCATGACATATCATACAAGTTTTATGCAAGGAATAGAAATCATAGAAGATACCTGAGTCAAACTACTCATCTCAGATCCTACGCACCGATGCCCCATCGACAATCGACCCAATCCCGCTGTACTCTCTCGAATCTGTATCAATCAAACTCAAATCTCAGTTCTATCCATACAGTGGCCCAATATCTAATCTCACCGTCCCAACTTAGTTTTGATCCACCTGAGTCGTTTCGGTCAATCGGTCAAACCTAGTCAATTCTGGTCAATGTGGTCATCCTATCACCTTAGGTCAATCCGTGCCCAAATTGGGTCAACATAGACCATTCAGGTCAAGATTGGGTCAAAAGGGTCAAAATTAGTTCAAGATCCCAAATCCTAATACTTAGTCAAATTTTGGGTTCTTTGCTCTCTTACACAACAAGCTTGCCAATTTTTCTACGAGCAATTCGTATGTTGGATTTGCACCAAATTTTTCAAGTCTGCTCTAGACTCCTTAAAACTTCCCTAGAATTTTAAATCATGATTTTAGGACTTCATTTGATTGTATTTTTAGCTAAGGTTTCAGGGACTATGTGTTCTCGAATTCTGTATGACACACAGTGATTGTTTGCCTAATTTGACCCACTTATCCACATCAGATTACTCTGAACTTTTGTAGGCATAAACTAGACATAATTATTAAATACTCCACCCAATTTCAGCTCAATACACAGAGGTTTTCCTATTTAATTTAATCTCAAAATTTTCAGTTGAATCACAAGAACTTCTGGGTTCACACTTCCTGGCAGTAAATTTTCCAAATTTCCTGTGATCAATCCAACCGTTGGATTTGTGTAAAAATTTTCAGATTTGATCTATTCTTTCCAAAACGTTACTAAAATTTTATTTCACAGTTTTTGGACATTGTTTTATATGATTTTTAATAGGGATATCAGGAAAATTGAATTCTGGGACTGCGTGTTTCCAGCAGTCAGTTATGTATTCAATTGACCCACTAAAATCTACTAAGGTTTGGTCAGTTAACTGATCTGATACTTCTCTATCCTGAAACTGATTTCAAATTCCCAGGTTTTCTAAGTTGTTTTAAGTGCCTAATTTCCCTTCTCTATAGCACTGATCTGAGGGTCTATTTTACTGATTTTGAAAGGTTTCAGATCCCTAAATATTAGTCTATTAAGTATCATCTAAAATAACAAGTAAGTATAACCCTAACCACCCTATTTTTCAAGTTCCATCATAGCAAGCCTAAGGGATTATTTTCAGAAAATATTCTAAGTCATAGAATCCTAACTGACAAGGCACATTGGCAAGCATGGAAAAACATATTCACAAAGGGTTATGGTTTGAAACTTATACCTTCTTGTAGTGCTCAAAGTGAGCTTTAATCACTCCAAAATTTGGCATGATCCGATGCCCTTATCCACTTCAACTGATGGTTCAAAGTTGCCTCCAACACTACTTTTCAAAAAAACTGTTGTCATAGTTGGTGAGCAGCCCACTTTGGCCCTATTTTTACATATTTTTACAGTTTATTTGCTATTTCGTACAAAAGAAAAGTTAAAGTAGACATTTTAACCTTTTCAACAAGCTATAGTACGTCCAAAATGGACCTCGGATGGATGGTGAACAAGCAGCTCGAAGATCGGATCAACACTCCCTTCTCAGTTTTTTGGGTTTGAAACTTTTGAGCAGCCCCTTTTCTGGGTGGTTTTTTCTTTAGATGGCTCCAGGATTGGGCAAACTACTTGTGGAACTTTGTAGATGATAGAATAAGCTTTCCAAAGAGCTTTAGAACACCCAAAACAGAGGTCAAACAAGGAAGTTGTAAGCTCTGGAAGATGGAAGAAAATTTCTAAAAATCTGGAATTTTCAGCTACAATGGTGGTTTTGTTGCATGGAGGGGGTGTTTGCATGGCAATCAGGGTGACACGTGGCCACCCACATGGCTCTCAAGTCACCATGCGTGGTGCCTAGTTGGCACTACCCATTGGCCACCTCAAAACCATGGATTAAAACCAGAGATTCCCATGGTTTTTAGCTTGAAAAATCACCAAAAAATCAGGAAATTCGACAAAAATCGCATAAAAAATGCACAAAAGGGACAAGAGATAGGGGATTGGGCCCCTTAGGGCGCTAGGCACTTCGGCCTTGGCTTCTCGGCCCGAGCCCACACAAGCTAGAAGATCGTGCGGGCCGGGCTTGGCCCGCTGGGGGCCAGGGCCGCCCAGGCCCAGTGCTTGGGTACCAAGCCCCCAATGCCTCCTCCTTTTTTATTTACTATTTATTCCGTATTTACACATATATACACCGTATATATATATGTATTTTATACCAAAATTTTACATTTTTTTCTAAATTATAAAACCCACTAATACATCATTTTCCATCAAAATACTACTATTATACCTTATTTTATCATTTATTCCATTATGTTTTTCAAAAGTTGAATAATTTCTCAAAAATCATATTTTTCTCCCAAAAATTTCATTTATCACTCTAAAAATTACATGATTATTCCAAAAATTCATAAATTAATCCTAAAGTCAATTTCTCTCAAGAAATCGCATCTTCCTTATAACCCCGTGCATTTTCTTCTCAAAATTACATTTTTCTCCCATCATTTCATTTTTTCTTTAATAAATAATTCAAAATTGGGGAAAAATTGAGGATAATTCATATATTTTATTTAAAATTTCAGAAAATACATACTTTGAACCAAAAAATTTCTATGTACAAAATCATGGGTCGTCACACAACAACAGTTACCAAACCCACAAGCAGAGATTTTGTACCCAGCACAAGCAGAGATTTCGTTTTCAAACGCCCAAAGAAGAACAACAATAGATACAAACAGATGATCGTGTTGATTCTGCAGCTATTTTGTAGCAATACTACAAATAACGAATGAAGATTAACAGAAGAAAGATAAACAAAGAAGATCGATGAACTGAAATGCACAAAGAAGAAGACCAACTGTTACAAGCAGAGATTTCGTTCTCACATGCAGAAACAGATATTTCGTTCCCAAATACCCAAATAAGAACAACAAAGCAAATGAAGATTAACAGAAGAAAGACAAACAAAGAAGATTGATGAACGGAAATGCACAAAGAAAAAGACCAACCATTACAAGTAAAGATTTCGTTCCAATGCAGAAGTAGATATTTCATTTTTAAATACCCAAAGAAGAACAATAACAACAAATTAAGATTAACAGAAGAAAGATGAGTAGTGAAAATCGAAGAACTTAAACGCACAAAGAAGATGATCGAACAACAGTGACTCTAAAGAAGACGAGTATTCTTGCATAAAAATTTTTTTAAGGCTGGAACTTTTTTTTCTTTTTATATTTTTTTTGTAGTATAATGTGATAATAATATATGAATAATACGAGTATAACAATTGTTCAATTGTTGATACAAAAATATGGGGTTAACATATGAATAATGCAGACATAACATGTGAATAAAATGAGGTATAATGTATGCATAACATATGAATAATTATGGAATAATGTCAGTAATGGTATAAATATAATATACCAACTAATGAATAATGTATCAATAGTAGTATAATGCAAGAATAATAACTGAATAATACGGGTATAAAATTATTGAATAATGCTTGTAATGCTAGAGGTATAACATACCAACCGATGATTAATACGTTAATAATAGTGTAATGCAAAAATAATAATTGAATAATATGAGTATAAAATTGTTTGGTTGCTTTGATAAAAAATGTGAGGATAACATGTGAATAATTCAGGGATAACATGTAAATAAAATTTGGTATAACGTATATATAATATATGAATAATCATAAAATAATGCGAGTAATGGTATAATGCAAGAATAATATTTGAATAATGCGAGTATAAAAATTGTTCGATTGTTGATATAAAAATGTAGTATAAAGTATGTATAACATATGAATAATTGTGGAATTATGCTTGTAATGGTAGATGTATAACATATCAACTGATGGATAATGCGTAAATAATGGTATAATGCAAGAATAATAACTGAATAATACGAATATAAAATTGTTTGGTTACTTTGTTAAAAAATGCGGGGATAACATGTGAATAAAATTTGGTATAACGTATGTATAACATATGAATAATCATGAAATAATGCGAGTAATGGTATAATACAAGAATAATATCTGAATAATGCGAGTATAAAAATTGTTCGATTGTTGACATAAAAAATGCAGTATAACGTATGCATAATATATGAATAATTATGGAATAATATCAGTAATGCTAGAGGTATAACATACCAACCGATGATTAATGCGTCAATAATGATATAATACAAGAATAATAACTGAATAATACGGATATAAAATTGTTTGGTTGCTTTTGGTAAAAAAATGCGGGGATAACATGTGAATAATGCACGGATAACATATGAATAATGCAAGGATAATATGTGAATAAAATTCGGTATAACAAATGTATAACATATAAATAATAATGAGATAATGCGAGTAATGGTAGAATGTTGGTATAAAATAGCAAGCGATAGATAATGCAACTCATTATTAACCATAATAATAATATATGGTTTATTATTATTATTATTATTATTATTCTTATTCTTATTCTTATTATTATTTTTGCATAGTTAGTGAAATTATGAAAGAATTCCACATTTTAAACATATTTTATCATATTTTATTAAAATAAATACAAAGATTCTTTATTTTTGTAATATGTCAAATGATCTTATTTATTATGTTCTATCCTTAAATCATTATCTTTTAGTCTTTTATGGCAAGAAAATATTTCTCACAAATGTTTTGTTAAACTTTCTAAAATAATTTAATAATACAGAATTTAAGAAAATCCAGTTTAATGTTTTTATGTAATAAAGTAAACAATTCAAAATAAGTAAAATAATATAAGAACATTCTTTCAATACATTTAATATATTTATCTATGCTATATATAATAAAAACTTTTTATATTAAAGCGAATTTAGACATAAATTTGATTTTTTAAGAAATAGTCCATTTATTTATTAAAAAAATTAGCTTTATCATTAAATAACATGATATATATATATATATATATATAATGTAAGAGAATCACATAGATACAACAGAAACAGAGAAACAATAATTTTATAATTTTGTTATTCGATTATTATTTTAACATTATCCCACTACTTATATATATATATATATAATTTATTGTGCGTATATAATATATTGTATAACACATGCATTATTATGAAATTATTCTCATATTATACCGCTATTGACACACATTATATATGAATTATTCTTTTGTTATACCTGCATTATTCAGTCAAAATTAAAGTATATATATATATATACGCGCATTATTCGTTTTTCGAATTTTTTTTGCCAAACAACCGAACTATTTTTATATTTGAATTAGTGAGATATTATTATCGCATTATACCACTATTTACGCATATTTTTCCGCTATTCAAATATTATATATGTATTATTCGTTTGTTATACCCAAACTATTCATTCTGAAATACCGTACATATTATATATATATATATATATAT
>JAJIYU010013434.1:0-13861 GCA_030144865.1 Tinospora cordifolia
CAACAATGTGTTTCGCACCGTCGAGCAACACGCGGAGGATCGCCGGCGTCGTCTCGCCCAAGAAAGATCGGCTCTGGCTGAAGCAGAAGAAATTGCTGCCAAATCGAAGAAGAGTATGAAGAAGAAGAAGCATTGGGATGATGACGACGATGATGACGTCGACGATGACGATGATGATAATGGTGATGGAAGAGCCAAGAATGGGGTTTCGGAACGCGGAGGTAAGAAAGAGGAGGAGGAGGAGAATCGGAAGAAGAAGAAGGCGAAGAAACCGAAGGTTACGGTTGCCGAGGCGGCCTCCAAGATCGACGCTTCTGATCTCGCAGCCTTCCTTGTTGACATCTCGGTGAGTGTTCATTTTTTTTTTTGGCGGGGTTAGATCTGCTCGGCAGGCTTGTGATCTGAGATTTCTTGCTAAAGTTGCCATCTTTTTAAATTTTTGTTGGCGTGTACGTGTGTAGGGTTCGTTTGAAACGCAGCAGGATATTCAGCTGATGAGGTTTGCTGATTATTTTGCTCGCGGGTTCTCTGCTGTGAGCGCATCACAGTTTCAGTGGACTAAAATGTTTAAGGAGTCTCCGGTGGCGAAGATCGCGGATGTGAGTTGGTGTTTTTTTGTTTGTTGTGATGATATGTTGGATTCTAATCATATTGTGTTTGAAATGAAGGATGATCAGTGGAATGGATGGGTTTAAGTCCTTGTCATGAAAGATTTCTTTGCTTGATTTGACAAATGGCTCTGTTTTCTTCTGTATTTTAGGGATGCGTGTGGTTAGCTCCTTTAAAATTCATAATAATGGTGTTCATCTACTTGAATTTGTCCTGGATAAAATTTATTTTGTCTTGATCTGCTTTGCTGTGACCGCATACTGAATGCTTTGTTTAGTTTTGTCTCTGTTTAGTGCTCTTTTCCACTTTTGTTTCGTATACTGTTGGCATAAGTGAAGAATTTTCTATTGATGCATACTTAAACATATCCGTGCAATCATATAACCTTCCCTGTAATCTTAGTTACATCCAATCCTCACATCATTGTCCTTCTTGTTTACTCTTCTTAGTCACTGAAACAATTCTCAAGTCTTTTCTGCCTTCAATTCAATTTAACTAGTCTTTCATCCAGTGCAGTTTTTATATACTAGGCCCCATTTTTATTTATATTTGTTTGTTTCCTTTTTCACCATCAACAGATACCTATTTGCTATATTTCTGAAGCTGTTTATAAGACTTCTGTCGATTGGATCAACAAGAAATCTCCTGAGGCACTTGGCTCTTTTGTTTTGTGGTCATTGGATAACATTTTTGCTGAGCTAGCAAATCAGCAGGCTGTCCACAAGGGATCCAAAAAGTTAGTTCAACAACCCTCATCAAAATCACAGGTATGCAGTTGTAGACTCTTAAAGTTTTGGTTGACTCTTCTGTCTATTTATTTATCTATGTGTCTATCCTTTTGTGTGTGACTATGTGCTGTTTTAGTTTAGGATCTTATGTAAGAGAGGCAGTAGGTATGATCAAGCTTTTGAAACCCGCGAAAGAAACTGCTTTCTTTAACCAAGTCACATCAATATCAGAAAAAAGGTGGGAAAAGAGTTTTACAAAGCATATGAGACTATGAAGATAAATTCTGCAGTGCATTAGCAAATCTGAAGACCTAAGGGTTAACATGGGATCTCAATATGGATATCATGGGTCTTCATATGCCCATTATGTACCAGAATCCGCTAGGAAATTAAATAATTATGATCTAGATTTTCTTTTTTATCAACTTCCCAACTCCTTGCCGGAAAACCTTTGGGTGTCTAATTCTATATGTATTATATATAGAAGGCTCTTCTTTTGGAAACAATGAGCAGAGATTTCTTTTAATAACTGGCAGTATGATAGACTTCCATAGCAAGAAGTTATTATGATCCAATTTGATTGATAGACTTGGATTTAGAACATGGCCAAAAGGGGCAATAACTGATGATTTAGATATGAAAATAGGAGAAATAGAGGACCTCGCTGGATCCACTTGAGGAGCAGAAGAAACTGATGGGAGATTAGCGATGGCGTCAGCCTATACTGGCTCTGATACCATGTCAGAGAATAACAGAGAAGAGTAAAACAAAACAGAAAAACAGAGGAGAAAATATATTAAAAGAAAACTTTGCTGGTTGTTTCCAACAGAGGAGCGTTTTATTTATAACTGTTGATGTAAACTTACAACCGTTGGAATTGAACACAGGTGTCTTCAATCTGCATAATCAAATCCTAACTGAATTGCAGATAATTGTACAGACAATGATTTGAATAATATTCTTCTTATAGAAAATTCAGAAGGCTAGCTAGATAACCAACCTATCCCACTGGTCATGCTTTGCCATTCCATAATCTTCTATGTGTACTACTACTATTTTAGAATTTATACATACTGCTATTTGGGGTCAATCTCCTGTTCCTTCTATGGACGGTTTTCTTTATTACATTCATTTTCGTGATGATTTTTCAAGGTTCACTTGGATCTATTCTCTTAAATACAAATCTGAGGCTCTACCCACGTTTATCCAATTTAAACTTTTTGTTGAAAAACAATTTATTGGTTCTATTAAACGTGTTCAATCGGATTGGGAAGGTGAATATCGTCCCTTTGCATTAAAGGACCTGAGTGATCTACAATATTTTTTGGGCATTGAAGTTCATCATGATTCCTCTGGTATTTATCTTAATCAGGCTGCTTATGTTACTTCTTAGTTACACAAAGCTAGATGCCTATTCGAAAATCTGTCACAACTCCAGCAGTAGCTGGACACCAGCTCTCGGTGACAGATTCTTCTCCTTCCAGTGATGGTGAATTATACCGGAGTTTGTTAGGTGGTTTACAATACCTGTTACACACGCAGTCGGATATTGCCTTTATTGCAAATTGATTGAGTCAACTCCAACAGGATCTGCCCTTGTTGCATTGGTAGGCTCTCAAAAGAGTTCTTTGTTATCTCTTGGGTATAGCTCACTACTCTCTACACATTAGGCCTTGCACAAATTTATTCTTAACTGGGTTTTCAGATGCTGATTGGGCATCTTCTCCGGACGATGAAAATCTGTGGCTGGTTATTCTTTATATTTTTGGTGCTTCCTTGGTTTCTTGGTAGTCTAAAAAGCAACATGTCATAGCTCGTTCTAGTACTAAATCAGAATATTGTGCTCTCGCCAACATAGCTGCTAAAATTACTTGGATCCGGTCTCTTTTATCTGAGCCTGGAGTGTCTGTTCCTTCTACTATAATTTTTTTTGGTGTGATAACATGGGTGCTGGTGCACTGGTAGCTAACCCAGTTTTTCATTCTCGCACTAAACATATTGAACTTGATGTGCATTTGTTTGTTCGTGATAAGGTTCTTAATGGGGATTTGGTTGTTCATTATGTTCCTACGAAAGATCAAATAGCTGATTGTTTTACTAAGGCTCTGTCTTAGGTGCTTTTCACTTATCTCCGTTCCAAACTCGGCGTTGTTCCTCTACCCCTTCATTGGAGGGGGGATGATAGGGAGACCCACTAAGCATGACCAGTTGGATAGGTGGTTATCGAGCTAGCCTTCTGAATTTTTCAGAAGATGAATATTCTTTAAATTATTGGCTGTATAATTTTTTGCAATTCAGTTAGGATTTGATTATGTAGATCGAAGACACCTGTATTCAAGTTTAACGGTTATAATTTTACTCCAACAGGTATATATATAAGGCTTCTCTGCTGGAAACAATGAGCAGAGTTTTCTTTTAATATTTTTTCTCCTTTGTTTTTCTGTTCTGTTTTACTCTTCTATATTATTCTCTGATAGTTTATAGTATTGATTTCCATGCAAAACTTGTTTCTTCTTGTTCTTTTGTTAACTACATTAGTCTTTAATTTTTCTTGTATATTTGTTGGTTTATGGTGTGGGAACCATTGCACACTTAGTATCAAGGTGTATGTTTTTTCTCTGTTTTAATTTCACAGTTCCACCCATGAAATTAGTAATGTAACATGCTGGGATAACCAAGATTGGAATATAACAAGAGTCTTGGAAATCTCCTTTTTTGTCGTAGAGTACTTTGAATCATGGTTGAATTAAGGCAAGGTGTGAAATACCAAAAAACTAATGGATTAATCACCAAAACTAAGTTTCGTGAGGTCAATAAACATGGTGAGACTACTTCTTAAACCTTTTCACGAGCCTTTTGATAGATTTCGTCTGTTACTTACCTTTGTTTCAACAATTTGGAGTTGGCCTTTTTCTTGATTTTTGACATACCTCCTCTTCAATTTCTTTCCACAAATGATCCCTATTTCTATTCTTAAAATTTCCTTTTCTACTGGTATAAGGGAAAAGTGTGACCCAATGTCTTATTGCTGAACTTTTATGTAAATTGTTTTTTGTTTTTGTTTTCATTGTTTTTTTTGTTCTGCCAGATTGCTTATTGTTCCATGGGGCAACTACTCTTATTTCTCACCTAGTTTTTTAATGGCAAATTCTATGTTAAAAGAAAATTTTGGTGCAAAATCAATGTCATTGGCTTTCTACTTTAAACTAATGTGCTACTGATAACACTTCTTAATGCGAACATGGATTTTGGAGATGCAATTATTGGATCAATTTGAAAAAGAAGAGAAAGGAGATATATAAAAGTAGAAAGAACAAAGGATAGAAATGGTAAGGTGATAGATAGAATCTACGCGTAGTATAGGAGACAACCTACTCCAAGTACCTAGGTCCAAAATTTTGAACAATATTTTACATGCATACTTGGTGGTCATGTATGTGCACATAGTGTTACGTGACATTCTTTTATTGCTGAATGGCCCTCATATATGCTTCTTGTCATTTTGTGTAATCTTAGTTGCTGATAAGAACTTTGAGGTCAGGTCACTAGTTCAAGTCTAAACTTGATCACACAATCAGACCTTGTACTTTTTAGTTACTAGAATTGTGCATTGGACTTCACTTTGGAAAGATGTCCCTTAGTTACCAAAATCTTATTAAATTAGTATATGATTTATATACATTGTGTAACACCTCGATTTTCAAAAAGTCACTTTTTGTTAAATAATATTTTCTAAGTAACTATTTTTTATTTTAAAATAAAAGTTGAAGGAAATAGATATTGATTCAAAAGCACATTCATCAATAAAATACATTTTTAAAACAATAATTTTTTTTTTTCAAAATCCTTTCGAGGTGTTACGCTATTTTTTTTCTTTTTATGAATCTAATGTCTCTTTTTTTAAGTCACCATGAATGCTAATAAGCGATAGTAGTAAAATATTAAACATTCATATACTTTTCTCAAAGTATAAAGCAAGTAAATTATCTAAAGTTTTATAAGTAATCCAATACTCAAAGGTTAATTGTATATCAATTAATTAACCAAAGTTTCAATAAAGATCAAGCCTATGCTCATAAGGCCCTTGGACAGAAAATTCTCAAAGAAATCTTGTTCCAAAGACACCCTTATAAATGCACGAACAAGGTAATTCATCCTTCAAGTTAAAATTCTTTAGTATCTAAAAAGAAAAAAATAAAGGGATGAACCCAAAGAGCGCAGTAGATCCTCCTAGTTTTATACAATACATAAAACAAGTACAAAATAATAAATTTGCAAACATTTTTCAATCATTAGGCATTTCAACCAATATTATTTGATTTGAGTGGGAAATCTAATTACTTGGGAAAGTATTCCAAGGTGGCCCTTCAAATCTCGCACATTGCGTATCTTAAAATTATATTAGTTGGCCAAACGCGAGAGCACTTGTTCAATTTACATCAAATAAAGGTTGTGTTACAACTAGTCTATAGAAGGTACAATAAGTAGCCTAATCTATATGCTGAAACATATTATCTAGGATCTACCGACAATGTCCTCAATCCCACCAAATAAAGGTTGCGACTAATTATTATCTACGTATTCTACTCAATGTATTTTAACACTATTTCTTTTTTCTTTGATAATAATAATAATAATAATAATAATAATAATAATAATAATAATAATAATAATAATAATAATTTTTTTTTTTTTTATTATTGTCATCCATTGATATTGTGATCGTTATTATACCTATCATTATCATTATTATTATTATGATCATATTTAATATTTTTTATTTACTAAATTTATTCCTATTTTTTTTATCAAAGTATTACACAATGTATAAATTATTTGTGAAAAACAAGTCAATTTTCATAGGCAATGTTAATATGTTATGTCTACATGGAATGAGGGATCTGTGTGCTTGACTTCTTATTTGGTGTTAATTAATTGTTGGCCTAGGGGTAAGCTTGATGCGAGAAGGGGTTGAAACAAGGTGATCCCTTGCCTCCTATTTTCACCTTGGCGTGCAAATGTGCTTAACAGGTTGCCGACAAGGGATGGGAATTTGGGTATGGTAGTGGTTTTTGTGTTGGAGGTGATTTGTATGAGGTTTCCCATCTTCACTATGCTAATGACAAATGCTTTGGTAAAGAGAATAATGTAAAAAATGCTTTGGTGATTCTTCAATGTTTTGGAGAGTGTTTGGGTCTTAAGGTGAATCTTAAGTAAATGTCAAATGATGGGCATCAACATTGATATGGATGTGATGGTGAGGCTAGTGGAAAGGGTTGGGTGTAGGTTAGGCAATTGGCTAATGGCATACCTTGGTTTTCCTTGAGGAGGAAATATGACGTCTAGATTGTTTTGGGCTTCAGTGGTAGATTCAATTACTAGATTATCAGAAGATGGAAGCCTTGCTTTGATTAGATTTGTTTTGGAAGCTATACTGAACATATTTTTTTAATCTCTCTTTAGAGTTTTGGTGTGGTTGCTGGTATATTTGAGAAGATGATTGAAAGGTACTTTTGGGGTGAAAAGGAGGTTAACAAGGTTAAAAATCTAGTGAAGTGATTAATTGCGAAGAAGCTTGCGGAGATTGGGGGATTATCTACTGGGGATGTAGCTGGTAGAAATATTGCTTTGTGTGGGAAGTGATTTTGTAGTTGCTTAAGGGTGATGGGTTTTTATGGCTAAAGTTTCTCTTAACAAATGTGGCAAATGGTATGTGCCAGGTGATGAGGAGGGGTTCCACAGAACTAGCCGGTTGTCTTGTAGAGGAACTTGGAAGTTCATTGCCTCTCTTGTCCTGGTAATGTCTCCCATATTTGGTGTTTGGTTGGGGATGAGGGGCATTTTTGTTTTTTGGGAAGATTGTTGCTTGTTGGATAGGTCCTCATTTATTGGCCTCTTCTTTTCCAAGTTCATACATACTCTTCTCTTTACATAATCATCCTCTTGAACCCTTTATTGCTTTGGATCAAAAATTTCTGCACCCATCATTATAGCAGTTCATCATGGAACTTTTGCTGTTGGAGCTTTAACAAATAGGGAACAAGATGAAATAGCAAACCTGCCTCATTGGCTCATTCTTTAGAAAACAATACAATTTCTTCTGATCCAGATCGTGTTGTTTGGAATTTGAAATCCTCTGGCAATTTTATGTGCAAGTCCCTAAGATTCTTTCTTCAACCTCATGTCACTCATAATCATGCTAATTCTTTGTCCTATCTGTGGCATTCACATTTACGCTAATTCATTGTCCATATGAAGATTGATAATTTGGATTGTTCTAGTGAAGATTACCACAGATTTATATGTCTACTCAATGATATATTTTGTCCATAGTGATGAATTTGTACATCTTGTGTTTTGTTGATGTGATGTGGTGCGATTCTTCATTTACTGGAGATTATTTTAGATTCCTGTAGGTCAGGTGTTATCTAGTGGGAGCAAGGAAGCTGTTTATATGGCTTCTTTTGCGATTCTTTTGGTGTTTTTGGTTGGCAAGCAATAATAGGATTTTTAATAATGTATGTAAGAATGAGGTGTCTTTTGTGGAAGGAGATTTGTTTTATGGCTTCATCTTAGACCTACATTGCTAATAGCTCCAGTAGCTTTTCTATGTGGACTGATTGGAGATGATTGGTTTAGATGTTCAGGTACATTGTAGATTTTGTTTCTGTTAGCTGGGTGTTTTAGTCGCTTTTTGTGTAGGTTCTTTTGTTTCTCTTTTGATGTAATTTTTTTTTTTGGGTTTTAATATTAGTTTTTGCTTCTTAAAAAATTTATAAACAATGTGATTTAATTTATAGTTTCGTTTAGTAGTAACTAAAGATCCTAAACAAAGTTGATATCTTTGATATCTTCACCAAGTTGATTATTCATAAAAAAACATTTTTTTTATTCTAAAATTTTTGAATTAATCAAAAATATCAAATCATTTTTTGATTTAGGGACAAAAATTATGACTTTATAATTGTTTATATCTTAAGCTACCTTGCTCCATGATATGAAATGTTAGGATGATCAATTTCTACAAAAGATTTTATGTTTTAATACTCATCTCACAGAAGTTAGTTCTTTACAAATTTTTATTCAGGTTGTTTATAAAAAATCAGGCCTTTAAGTCTTAATTTACGTGTATCTTAGACTGGCACATTGCATGTAAAGTTCTTTTAGTGGGAAATCAAAACGGATACTTTGCATTTATGCTATGCCAAAAAGACATTTTCAAATTTTCACCACTGGTCAGATTTTTATCATGAGTTGTGAGGTTTTGATGTTTTTTGATGATTTACTGTTAAGTTTCATGAGCATTTATATTCATTCTCAGGATTCAATTGATTTGTGAGTTTGAATATTCATCCTTTATCAAAATTCTTATGAACGTGAACATAATCCCACTTTTTATAGGGTAAGATGGTGGGCTTGTGTAAAAGGCAGATGTTTTTTTTTTTCTTTATCATTTATTTTAATTTTAATTTTAATTTTTTTTGGGAGGTCCATGTATTTGGGCAACCCTAAATGGTGGTTGAACATTTGAAGATTGGAAACTTTAAGAACATCCTTTCCTCTTTTTCTCTATCTTTTTAAATGGATTCTTTTGTCATTTGATGCATGTTCTTGGATTCTCCTATCCACCTTAGTAAGGCCTAGGCTTTCTCCTGAACTTGGGCTTTTTAAAGGTTTAACTTCTTGAATTTTTAATTTATGCTTCTGTGTCATGAATTAGTAGCAAAGGGAACAATTTGTTAACTTTTATTTTGGTTTCTAGAACCATTGTAATTATCTACTGCTTTATAGTCAGATGCTCATAAATGTTAAACAGTATATTTGAAAGATCTCTTTTTTCTGGGTGCTAAGTGTAATGAGACTTTATTTGCTGCAGACTTATTCATTGTTTGCATGTGTTTCCTGTCATGACCATAATATTAGTTTGTTTTGATAATCAATACTTATTTTACCCAACTTTTGAGAAATTGTTAAACTACTTTGGGTGCAGGTTGCAATCTTTGTGGTTTTAGCAATGGTATTGCGCCGAAAACCAGATTCATTAGTCAGTCTTTTGTCAATATTGAGTGAAGGTCAGAAGTATCAGGGGCAAGATAAACTCCCGGTTATGATCTGGGCAATCTCTCAGGTGAGGTGCTGCTTGATAAGGAATCTTTTTAGAGATGCGAACCATTATTATATTGTTGATACCCCTATACATTGAACTTTTGGAATTTTAGGCTTGTTATGGTGATCTTGTCGTGGGAATGTACTTGTGGATACATTTTCTCTTGCCCATGCTTGGGGTAAAATCTTGTAACCCACAGTCAAGAGACCTGATTCTGCAGTTACTAGAGAGGTTTGCAAACATCAGAAATCTGATTTATACTATTATTTCCTTTTTATCAAGAAAATAAGTTCATTTTTGACTCTTGATCCAGAATCCTATCTGCACCAAAAGCTCAGCCTATTTTATTGAATGGTGCTGTGAGGAAGGGAGAACGCTTAGTGCCTCCTTCAGCACTTGATCAGTTGTTGCGGCTTGCCTTTCCTGCCCCTTCTGCACGTATCAAGGTTGGTTGGGCCAGCAGTAATGTGCATATTTCTTCTTGGAGTTACACTGTCACTATTGCTAAAACTTGAAACAAAGACATGAAGCAGAACAAATGTCTCTTTTTGTCCAGGCAACTGAGAGGTTTGAAGCCGCTTATCCCACCCTGAAAGAGCTGGCTCTTGCTGGTTCCCCCGGTAGCAAAGCAATGAAGCAAGTTTTGCAGCAGATATTGACTATTGCAGTCAAAGCAACATCTGAAAGTGAGTACAGATAGGAGAATACTTCTCCTATTTTCACATATTATTTATTTGTTTTGCCTAATGATTTGGACATCATCAAGTATGCAAGTTCTTTATATGCTGATCTTTTTGCAGGTACTACTGAGTTATCCAAGGAAGGAACCAGTCTTTTCATATGGTGCTTGAGCCAAAGCCCAGATTGTTACAAGCAGTGGGTGCGCAATTCTTATCACTATGTTTACATTTTGTTTGTAATTTGATCTAATCCTATTACCATCAGACTGTGACATAACATTATCCGGTTAAATGATTGGAAACAGGACAAGATTTACCTTGATAATGTTGAAGCAAGCGTTTTTATTTTGAGAAAGCTGTCTGATGAATGGAAAGTTCACTCTGCTAGTCTTGCGTCTGTTGATGACCTGAGGGAGGCTGTCAAGAGTTTTAGAAAGAAGGTTCTAATTTTTATTTATTTTTCTTTAAATTAATTTTCTACCATCCAATTTAGATTTTTAAAAGACAATGTTTCAGAACATTGGTGGGAAAACTTGTAACCAAAGTAGTCTCAACTTGATTCTCTGTTTCTATTTAGATTTTGATCATGTTATATCAAATTTTTGGGAGTACATATCTATAAATTGGGTAGAACAAACCAATTTGAAATCAAATAACTTGCTTATTTTAAATTTTGTAGAACGAGAAAGCATTGGCAGGTGGAGAAGACGCTGGGCATCAAGCATCATCCATAAAGGAAGCAGACAAGCTCTGTAAGGTAATTCTGGGAAAATCATCACGCAGCAACTTGTGTTTGAAAAGTGCGGTCTTTGCATTTGTTGCAGTAGCTGTGGGTGCCTTCCTCATCTCCCCTAATATAGATTCGTGGGACTTGAAGAAATTGTCTCTAATTGTGACCTCCCAGGAGTTTTTCTAAGCAAAACTTATGACAAGTGAACATGAGATGGTCACAACTGAATGTGGTGTGCCAACAGTTTTCTGACACAGGACAGTAAGCAAGTTTGATCCTTACAATGGAGGGCAAAGAAAATACAAGTTACTTAGTGTAATTTTTTCTGATTATGCTTTTAGTTGTGGAATTAGGAAGAGAGCGTGAAAAACTTTGCGAAAGCCTCAAGTTGGCTGTCGGAAGGATTTGAATAGAATAAGGCTTGAAGTTGGGAGTCATTTAGGAGAAATTTGTTTCTCATGTTGCAGGTATAGTTTCAACTAATTTAAATTTCATACATGTGATGTTAACAGCAATGGCGCCAGTTTTTATTTTTATTTTTATTTATTTATTTATTTATTATTCTTATTCTTATTCTACTTCTTATTATTATTATTATTATTTTTCTTCTTTGAGAAATGAGGTATCTAGTTCTACTCCTGAAAGAATTTTTGGTGTCTTTTAGTTTTATTATTTGATTCTGAGATTTTTCCGATTTGATACACAATTTCTTTAAGCTTGAACGAAAAAGGGGGGCCAACTTGCAAGAGCTGCAAGTGATCTTGTTTATCTTCATTCAATCTATGGTCGTCAATGCTATCGACAACTATGTGAATTAGCATCAGTTATTCTTTGGGCACAGCGAGTTTTCTGAAGGAAAATTCTTAGGCTAATCTGGTTGGGTTTATGATAAATGATCTAGTGAATAGATTTGTGTTACATATCTCAAGGTGTGTAACAAATAATTCAGTGGTTGTGTGTGTAATCGCGCTGAAAGTCGCGTATCTATAAGGTTAGAGTAATATTTTCCTTTGTTTTAACTTTTTGATTTTCTTTTTCTAAATGCTCCTTTGTGAATCCTATCATATGGTATTACTATTAGTAATTAAATGGTATGATATCATGTGTGACATGACCTGGTATTAAAAAATCACGATTGTTCTATAACTGTAGTTGTCGAATTATGTCCAAAGACGAAAAAAAAATTAATATCCTTAATGGAAAAGATAAAGGAAATAGAGGAAAATGTGAGTCAAGTGGCTGATGCAAATGCTACTTGTCAAATTCCAGTTCAATATTATTTGTTTATTTTCATCAATAATTTTTTCTTTTGAAAGCGTTGACCCCGTGGTCAAACAAGAGAACGCCCTGAAGTCGAGTCAAATGACGAGGGGCGCGAACAAAGGCTCAATGGAGCTTTGCGGGCTAACTGTTATCGTTTGTCTTTCATTTTGTTAGAAGGGCCAATCTTCTACTTATTTGCAATGGAAGAAAGTCAAATTTTTGAAAGCGGCCAATGTTTTCTAATTTTTTTTAATTAATGCTTATAAAAAGGGAAACGAAAATTTAATCTACCTATAAATGTAAATAAAAGAATAGAAAAGCCTGTGTAAGAAGGTTGCAGCAGTGGACTGTACCTTATTTTCTTTTTTTTTTTTTAATAAATCGAACCTAAAAATCTGGAACCATTGTTGTTAATTACTTCAAATCATCTTATATATATATATATATAATAACTTCTACATATTGAAGACGGCTAATTAACCTTTTTTAGTTAATTAATCACCAAAATCGCTTTTTTACTTTTTATATAAAAAAAAAGATTCTCAAATTATCTTCGACCACGTACTCTCATTTTTATATCCTAAAAGTAAAATAAGAAGAAAACGGGTAGGGTATAAAATGAAAGTAAGAGGTTGAAGGTAGTTGTAAAATCTCAAAAGATAGAATTGAGGCGCTAAATAAAAAGGAGAGGTTTATTATTATTATTATTATTATTAATTTTTGGCATATTTACATTTTGTCTTATTTAGTTGTAACACTCACACTCAAATAGGCGTTGCTCATCTTTAAATGTGTAATGAATAATTCAATAGTTATTATAGTTAAATAATAAAATAATTACAATAATCTTATTAACATGGTCTGTAAAGCAAATAATTTTTAACAATGGCATAACTTTAATTTTTTGAAAAGATACTAAGATAATCCATTATTTACCAATACTCAACTCACATTCAACTAAAAAAAATCTTTAGTGCCAAAAAATAAATTGCATTGAAGAACAGTCATATTATTGATGTTAAAAGGATGTACTAAACTATACATTGTTAGCAAATAGGTATATATATATATATATATTTTTTTTCAAAGACAACACTTATTTTGTGGAAAATTTAATCTGGTTATTTTTGTTTATCTTTTTATATATATATATATATATATATATATATATATTTTTTTTTTTTTTTGTTTAAAAATAATAACTCCAAAAATATGTTTCACCATGTTTTGTGCTAAAATTGTTACTTTTTTCTTTTTAATTTGTCTGAGTTACTTTAATTTGCCATATAATGTGGATAAGAACATTAACTAATAAAGAATGTTTATACACTTCGTGTATAGTATGTAGGGATTTATTTTATAGTAATGTCGTTATGTTTAAATCCAAAACAAAAATGTTCAAAAATAAGAAAAAATTATAATCAGTTGGAAAAGCATTTTACAAACCGAAAGAAGAAAAATTCCTACAAACTGATGTGGTGATACTGCCATGACCATATAAAAGCATAGATTTTTCCAGAACAACCACCGTACATTTCGAATTTTCTTTTATTTATTTATTGTCTATCCATTTGGATTAAATTCGTTCATCGAAAATTTCTTCTCCGTCATCAACAATCGCATTTACCCTTTTGGTTTTGTAGGGACTTTTTTTCTTTAAGCTTCTGCAACTGGCAGATTTATCTCTTCTTAGCACACCGCTCCGCACGCCCTCCAACTTCACTTCTTCTTCTTCTTCTTCTTC
>JAJIYU010013435.1:0-13849 GCA_030144865.1 Tinospora cordifolia
AATCCTTGTCTCCTTGCTTGTTCTTTTGCCTCATCTTTTGGGTTGCCCTTGTTTTTAAGTCTGTGGTGCTTTCCTGCCACTGTGACAATACGTGGTTCTTGTCATTAATCAACATTCATGAATCATAAATGAATTAAATAACATTCAACATGACGTCAACATGAAAACATGAAAAGATTACATTCACACATCATATATCAAAACAAATCTAAGCATGCAAAACCTAAGCATGGCATGGTTTAATGATGATTTAACATGGCATATATTCTAAATTGAAATTAAAATATGCATGATAAACTGAAGCTAACACATGCATGAACTTCTAATTAATTTAAAACAACATAGTAGGAGTTTAGAAATTACTTCCACCTCAATTGGATGAACTAGGTAAGCCTCTAATATTCGATAGTACTCCAGTACTCTAAGACCTTTAAACACACAAGATCACTCAAGAATAGTTTAAAATTACTCAAGAATTGAGGGGGTTGCCAAGAAGAAGGCTATAAAAAACAAAAGAGATCTTATCAGCTCTTGTTTTGAGATAAAGAGAATGAGAACACAAGGGGCCTTTATATAGAGTTTTCCAAGCACTAGGGGGCGGTTTTGAGCATGCTCACATAATGTGAACACATTGTTTGAGCTTGATTGAGGAGTGAGTGTGCATACGGGTTGGGCAAGTGAGCAAGTAGGGTTTCCTTTTCCTAATGTGAACACATTGTTTGAGCTTGATTGAGTTTTCTTTTTGTGTGTGAACACAAAGTTTGAGCTTTGTTTGAGTTTCTTTCTCACATGTAAACGCAAAGTTTGAGCTTGATTGAGTTTCATTCTCATGTGTGAACACAAAGTTTGAGCTTTGTTTGAGTTTCATTTTCATGTGTGAACACAAAATTTGAGCTTGATTGAGTTTTTTTTTCTTTGTGTGAACACAATCTTGGCTTGAGCAACTTTTTCATTTTATTTCCTTGGGCGTCAATTACTTGTGTGCACATGAAAAATTCTATTTGTGAAACCTTCTAATATTGGAAAATCCCATTCTTGGTTTCTTTGATGTGCTCATGGGCAACCCTCTAATATTGAAAACTTCCATTCTTGGTTTTCTTGTGTGCTCATGGGCAACCTTCTCATATTGGAAACTTTTTATTTTGTTTTCTTTGTGCATACATGTGGGAAACATGGTTATGGGACTTTCTAATTTTCCATCTTTCCTTTTTCTCTTCGATGCGGTATCACGTAAATGTTTCTATTTTCTATTCCTTCTTTATTCTTGTGGGACGTCGCAACACTATGTGTATAAATGTTTTTATTTTGTATTTTCTCTCACATGAGACTGTGCTTTTGAGCAACTTTGTAATTCCCTTCTTATGACACCAATATTGACAAATGAACTTCTAATGAATTAATTTCATTTGTAATAGGCCTCACTATTGTTGCACCTCAATTTTCATAAATTTATCTTAGTTTCATTTCATTCTTCATTTCACTGAGACTTGTTGAACAAATAGACTTGTACTAAATTAATTGAACATATAATTGAAGGGAATCATTTCATTTCATTTTGTACAAATTTTTCAGTGTATTACAGATGCCCTTTGGATTGACCAATGCACCCCAACATTGATGGATTTAATGAACCGAGTGTTTAGATAATACCTCAACCAGTTCATGGTGGTATCCGTAGATTTCACCTTGATATACTCTAAGTCAGAAGCTAAACACTTAGAATACTTAAGGATTGTGTTGGAAACCCTTAGAAAAAACTAGTTGTATGCCAAATTCAGCAAGGGTGAATTTTGGATGAAGGCAGTCAAGTTCCTTGGCCATGTAGTATCAACAAAAGGCATCTCTGTAGATCTAGAGAAGATGGAAGCTATCATGGACTGGAAGCAACCAAAGACAGTTATAGAGATTAAAAGTTTTTTTAGGCCTAGCTGGATATTACAAAAGATTCATCCAAGACTTCTCCAAGGTGGCTAAACCCATGACGAAGCTGACTAGGAAAGGAGTCAAGTTCAATTGGGATGAGAAGTGTGAACAATCATTTGAATTGTTGAAGAGGAGATTGACTACGACCCCCATCTTAGTCACTCCTACCCATGGTGTTGCATTTGTTCTGTACACGGATGCTTCAAAGAACGAATTGGGTGCAATCTTGATACAAGACGGAAAGGTTGTTGCATATGCCTCAAGACAACTAAAGATCTATGAACAAAATTATCCGACCCATGACTTGGAACTAGCTACCATCTTGTTTGCATTAAAGATTTAGAGACATTATCTTTATGGTGAGAAGTTTGATTTGTTTTTAAACCACAAGAGTTTGAAGTACATTTACACCCAAAAGGAGTGTAACCTCAGACAACAGAGATGGATGAAGTTCCTTAAAGACTATGATTTCCAACTACACTACCATCTAGGGAAGACCAATGTGGTGGTCGATACCTTGAGTAGGGAGTTCAACAAACAGGACGAGGAAAAGGGTCAAATATACCAGTTGATTGAGAATTTTAACCTAGGGGTGACATCAGATGAGAAACAAGCATATCTGTATAAGATGTCTTGCCAACCATATCTTCTACATCAGATCAGGGATGAACAAAGGCAAGATAAGTGGCTCACAAGCTTTACAGGAGGAGTTGAATAGGGGAAACATACTGACTTCATGTTAGACGTTGAAAATACCTCAAAGCTAGGAGATAGAATTTGTGCGCCCCAAAATGGGCAGAGTAAGCAAACCATATTGGACGAATCCCATCAGACCAAGTACACAATGCATCTAGGTAGTGACAAGATGTATCAAAACCTCCGTAAGACCTACTGGTGTTTAGGAATGAAAAGAGATGTAGCTAAGTATGTATCAAAATGCCTAACTTGTCAGTAAGTAAAGGTAGAACACCAAAAACCATCTGTAATGTTACAACCACTCCTAGTCCCTAAATGGGAGTGAGATAAAATTTCCACGAACTTTGTTAATAGATTACTCCGAAACCAGAAAGGGAAAGACACTGTATGAGTGATTGTAGATCATTTCACTAAAGTGGCTAATTCCTTGCTCATTAGATCCATAGATCAAGTCAGTAAGTTGGAGAACTCTATAAGAAGGAGATAATACGACTTTATGGTGTACCTAATACCATAGTGTCTAACAAGAGACTCTCGATTCACATCACAACTCTGGTAGAGTCTATAGAAGTAGTTGGGCACCAGATTCACCATGACCACCACTTTCCATCCTCAAACTGATGGTCACTTTGTGTAATACCCCGAAAATTTGCAAATGCGTACACGTCGCTATTAAAATATATATATATATATATATATATATAAATTAATCAAGAAAAATAAAATAATAATAATAATAATAATAAAAACCATGTTTTATAACCATATAGATATATGAAATAAATAGTTTGATATTAATATTGAAGTTAATATTAGAATAAAAGTTAATATTGATAGGTTGTTAAAAAAAAACCGTTGGGATGTGAATCACGCACAAACAAGTTCAGATCTGGAAAGTTCAGATCTAAATTTCTACTGCATTTGGAAAGATGAAGATGAAGATGCAAATCTGGATTCGAAGCTGAACTGAAGAATGAAACCAGATTTTTCTGGTGGTAGCTGCTGCTGTCGGTTGAAGAGAAGAAGCTGTACATGTGTTCTAAGATGTCCTGCTGTGCGCAGAGAAGAGGGAAGAACGCTGGTGCATTCTGCTATGCGCGATTGAGGAGAAGAACGCACTACAGCTGTGGTGTGTACATTGCTGTTGGTTCGTTGCAACAGCTGATGTTGTGTTGCTGCTGTGGTACATGAAGAAGACAAACTAAAGAGTAGCATTTCAACTGCGTCAAGCGAATCAAACAGAGGAACGAATAGCAGAGGTGCGTGCTGCTGCTATTGCTGTCCATGAAGAACAAAGAAGCATGATCTGGAGCTTTGGCTTTGGTTTTGCATGTGAGGATCAAACGAAATGAAAGAGGGTTTGGACGAACATCACGAATGAAAGGAAAACAATTTCAGATCTGGAAAATTTTGGGTTGTTGTTGCTGAGCAAGATTGTAGCTGAAGATCTGGTGTGAAGAAGAAGTTCAGATTTGGTTTGGACGAAGAAGAAGATGGACCGAAGAAGAAGGTGGCTGGTGCGGTCCGTGAGGAGGAAAAAAAAATTTCAGGTAGCTGCCACAGTTGTGTGCTGCGTTTGAGCGTCGTTACAAGAAGAGGAGTTGCTGTCGTTGTGTTCAAATCCGTGAAGAAGATGGCTTTGCGCTATTGTGTTGTTTGAACGAAAAAGAAGCTGGTGCATTTTTGGACAACAATGATGAAGCAAATGCGTTTTGATGAAGATCACAAACAGAAAATAGAGGAACGAAGATGAAAAACCAGCAAACGTGCTGTTGGTTTGGATTGAAACGAAGACCATATTATTGCTACCAAACGAAGGGAAGGAACTTCATAGCTAAAATTTCTAGGCGTTCAGCTGGTCTGTGAAGAGGAAAACAGTGTTGGTGCTGCTGGTTTGTTGAAGCAGCTGATGGTTGACTGCTGAGATCTTCACTTTTGCGCGAGGAAGAAGAACAAAGCTACAAAGCCCTGTCTTCACTGCTGCTGGTGCGTCTTTAGTTTTCCAGCTACTGGTGCATCCTGGTACATGATTTGGTGGTCCAAGCACCTGCAATCCGTGGTGAAGAAGCAAGCTGCAACCTCATTTCCATTGCAGCTCACCGTGGAAGAAAAAGAAACAAGCTACTATTTTGGGCATCAATACTTGTTTCAGCGAGGAACGAAAGGGATCGATTACAGCGGAGAGGTATAAACTACACGTTATAGATTTTTAAATTTGTTGATGGCTGGAAATTTATTGTTTCTGTGATTTTCATGCACGAAAAGAAGTTTAGAAAAAAAAATCTAAGCCTTCAATAGAAAAAAAAATATGAAGATGAAACCTTATTCTATAATTTTGCTAGAATTGTTATTTTAATCTATGTGGATTTTTGGGATGGATGCTTAAGAAAAAAAAATTGAGATCGAAGCTCAGGGGGTTGCGGAGGTTTGGAGATCGAAAATAAAAAATTTATTTGGGGATTTATTCGAATGTGAAATATTAGGATTGTTTTAGCTAAGAGAAATTATTTGATTAGGAGTTAAAAGAATTTCTTAAAAAGTTTTAAGGGTGAAATATTTTATTTAAAATTGAAGGAGGTTGGCTTAGAACTTTTTATAAAATAATTAGCAACTTAAGGTTTAAATTAGATTTTTAGGTTCGAAAACCTTATTTAATAGGAATTGATTTAATGAACCACTTTTGAAGAATTATTTAGTTGATATTGATTTCTACTCTGAGATTAACAATTTAGGAATTAAAAATCATTACTTTGATATTTTTGAGAGAAATATAATCTTATAAATCTGAAATCCCTGAGTCGATATTAGTGGGAATAAATTATTTCCAGAGAATAAGTACCAAGGATTGGATTTGAAGGCTTAGAAATAATTTTGGGTGACGATTAATATTTTAGGAGATTGGTTTAGATTTTAGATTGAGAAGTCTTATTTTGTTCGTAATAGAGTTACTTTTAATACGAATGAATGATTCTAATATATATATATATATATATATATAAAGGGGAAATTATATAAACTTAAGAAGATTTTCAAATAAAAATGAATGTGAATAGGAGGAACTTGGGAATAAATTAATAAATTTTCTTGATTTAATTTCAGATCAAGGATAGTGGAGGTGATGCGGAGGCGCGAGCGACTCCAGAAAAAAAATTAAATGTGGGTGTGATTATCATTCTCCCTAACCTTATTTAGATTTTGAATGCAAAACATGATGCGTGTTTGGAATGATGTATGTGAATATTTTGTAAAAAAAATTAAACACGCATCTAGGATATTTTGTGAATTTTTGTTTGGAATGATGTATGTGAATCCATAATAACTGGTTATATTGCTTTAGTATTTTGCATAGTTAGTTCCATTGAAGCATTTTTCTTGAATGTTCAAGCATGCGAACTCCTTCATTTGAAAATTTATTTTACGTCGATGGCTGATTGGCATGACTTGGATTGAGTTGTGAAATTAAAGAAGATTAAAGGATGATTAAGAACACACATACTGGTGCGATGGACGAGCCAACGACGCATCGTGAGTTTTCTTGCGATGGACTAGCCTTAAGCGCATCGTAGGTACCCCCACTAGAGAGCTGTCTATGACGGCTGATATGGTCTTTGAAAGCTAGTAATGGCTGTAGAGCATTACCCCTTCCTTAGGCTGTGATCCCCACGATATAGCTGTATAGCGTACCCGGATTCGCTCCCGAATCACAGGGGCTTACCAAGAGGGTTATGAACTCTTCCGGTCTTAGGTTATAACAAAACAAATAAATGTGTGAAACGCCTAATGTAATGAAAGCGTTTGCATGTTTTGTTTTCTGATTTAAATAATGCTAGCGATGTATAGGTATGATCCACTGGGCTCTCGAGCTCACCCCCTTTCTTTTTCAGGTGATTTTTGAGATAGTGCGAGTCGATGGACCTCGCGGAGGACTCGGTTGTTTTGAAACCTCGCCGAAGAGGTTGATAGTTTTTGCTGCGCATTGTACTTTTGTATTTGACTGAGCTAGGCATCTGCCCCTTTCTTTTCCTTTTCTTTTCCTTTGTTTTAAACATTTTACATATGTCTAGATGTTTGAGGTTACCTTGGAGACTTTTAAATTGTTTAAACTTGAATTCGATGTCATTTAAAATTGCACCTATCCATTTTGTTTATTTAGAAGTTTATTTCAAAAAAAAAAAAATTTGGTGCCTATTTGAATGAATTTCATTTTCTGAAAGAGAAACATAATCTGAGAATATATCTGAGATAAATGATTTTAGTAGCGCTCCGGCTCTCGGCGGACGACGCGGCAGCAGCTTCCCAATCAAACGGGAGCGCATTCTAAGCGAGCGCGGCCCGAGGGAACCAGTTGGGAGGGTTGGGGTGTTACACTTTGAGAGAGTCATTTAGACACTAGAAGACATGTTGAGGTCTTATGTCCTTAATTTTAATGGCAACTGGAGCAAGTATCTACACTTGGCGAAGTTTGCCTATGACAACAATTATTAGGCAAGTATAAAGATAGCTTCATACGAAGATCTCTATGGGAGGCCCTCCAGATCACCAACATGTTGGGCTGAACTTGAAGATCATGTGCTTACTAGGCCTTGTGCTAGATTTGGTGGAACAGATGAATTATCAAGTAAAATAGATACAAAAGAGATTGGCCACAGTGCAGAGTAGACAAAAGAGTTATGTCAATAAAAGGAGAAGACCCCTAGAGTTTCAAGTTGGCAATAAGGTGTTCCTTAGAATTAGCCCTCAAAAAGGAATCAAACGATTTGGATATAAAGGAGATTTATCACCTAGATTTATCAATCCATCGAGATATTCAAAAGAATTGGAGAATACGCTTACGAGTTAGACCTACCGAACCAAATGACCACAGTACACATGTTCCATGTGTTAATGCTGGGGAAGTATGAACCCGATCCCTCTCACATAATCTATTGGGAGGAGGTGAACATCCAAGATGATGCCACTTATGAAGAACCAACAATTAGGATCCTCGATCTTAAGGTGCAAAGCTTGAGAGCAAATGACATTCCCTTGGTCAAAGTTCTCTGGAAACATCATAGAGTAGAAAAGGCCACTTGGGAGCTAAAAAGTGAGATGATGGCTAAGTACCCAGATCTTTTTGCTAGAAACACATGATGGAACTATGCCCAAATGGATTAGTGCAAATTTTGAGGACGAAATTCCTTTAAAGGGGGTAGGTTGTAATACTCTAAAAATTTGTATGAGATTTAATTAAAAAATAAAATTAATCTTTGAGAATTTTATGAAATTTTAGAGATACAAGATTTTATAAATTTTAACTTATAGGCGGCCAAATGATAAACAACATTAGTTGAAAATTTTATAGAGTTTTTTGGATGTAAAATTATGTATATTCCAAGGTATAAAATAAAATAGGTAAAATAAAAATAAAACTAAAGGAAATAGATGGCAAAAAATGAAAAATAGAAACAAAATTGAAAATAGAAATAAAACAACAAAAAAAAGATTTTCGTCGCATTACCGCGGTAGTGAAATCACTACCGCAGTAATGTGGTAAAAATCTCGAAAAAAATAAGGTTGCACAAAAAATTCACCCGAACCATTACCGTAGTCATCTACCATGGTAATATAGCGAATAATCCAAAATTGTGCGCAAGAAAGGCTCCCAAAATGAATTGGAAAGTCTCAAAACCCTAAACTTCTAAATCTTGCTCGCAAAGGTGAAGAATTAGCAGGTTTCTTGTGTTGGGAACACCCTGAAGTTGCCAAATCCCCGCCATTTGAACTCGATATAAACTCTACCTGGGCTCCCATTCTCTTTACCCCAGCAAGAACTGAACAAGTTCCTTCTTGCTCTCTTTGCCTCCCTCTTGGCATAACTCTTTTTCTTTAGCTGTTCTAAACAACATTTGAAGTAGTAGTAATGAAGTGTTGTAGAAATTTCTGTGCTAGCAGTTGGAGAGATCTAAAAGAGATTCAATAGAGGCTTCAAGAGGAGAAAACCTATTTGAGGCGAAAGTGATTTTTGAACTTTTACCTTGTTTTTTTTTTATTCAGATATAATGTGCATGGATGCTTGTTTATCCTAGATGCATGCTTTGAGTTGTATGAATAATAATGCATGATTTGTGTTGATATGATCAATGTTATGATATGCCTACCATGAATGTACATTATTTATTGTTTATTTTGAATATATCATGCTTCTGTTTATTTAATGAAAGATTAAACAAAGGAAGGTTAAACCACGTACCGGCACGAGAACGAATTTTCACCTTGAGTGTTCCAACCAATAATTTTGGGATGTGAATTGAGGGTTCAAATTTAACCCCTTTTTATCAATGATAAGTTGAAGGTCCAGATTTGACCTCATCCCATAAATATGGAACACTGAGGTATATTACTTTCTGTCTTAATGTCAACTGAAAATAAATAACTGTTTGAATCACTTAATGTTTTGAAGTGTTTGTTATACATGTTATATTTATTTTGAAATAAGGAGTTAAATTTTTAGAATGATCTATTGGGAGCATAAGCTCACATTTCCTTTCTAATATTTCAGGGAATTAAGAAATTAAGGTTACATGGATGATAATTAGATTAGTTATTTAGAAATTTCATAAAATCATAAGGCATGTTGGCCCAAGTTATTTTATTTAAATTTTGAAGTTATTTTCGCTATAATGAACAAAAAGGTTATGTACCTCTGAATTATTTGAATTAATTAATAAAAGTGAATTTTATTTATTTCATGATGTGGTTATTATTTTTCATGAAATCTACTTATGCATAAGTTAATGTACATAGGAAGTCTCACAGATTTGAGATCGAAATAGAAAAGAATTAATGCGATAGCGTTCGCTTCCTGGGCTGCCCAAACAAAAATAGAAAGTCCAAACGTGTGAGCACGTGAAGATAACGTGTGAGGGGACAAATCGAGCGAGGTATGGGAGATGGGGTGTTACATATATCTACCTTTTTTTTCTTAATATTAAATGTTTATAAAATTAACATTTATATATGATTTATAAATAAACACGCATATATAATTGCAATAAAATTATAATAAGAAATAATATATGCATGATTAATCAATAATACCAAGATCAATATTTTATCTTTAAATTAAGGTTAATATCACCAAAGTGGCCAATAAAAATATAAAACTTTATGTTCATATCTTGATTTTTTTTAATAAAATGTACTATTTGTATGAGTTGGTAGTACAACCTCCATGAAAGAGTAATAAGACAAAGTTTTCTTAAATAACTAGCCTCATAGGACTAGATAACTCATCTCTTTTTTAATGTTTAACTTTATTCGAGACAATACTAACTTATTATCAACCAAAACTTATAATACTATTTGTATTATAAAAATCAAGAGCATAAAAAATTGATAATATATTAAATAAATTATTTATTTGTTATATTTTGGTTTTTAATTTTTGATTTAGAAGATCATATGAAATGTAATTATATTGCATACTTTCTTCATTGGTGACATTATATATAATTCATATTAAATCATATTAAATATAACTAACTATGCATCATTTAAATAATAATATAAAATTGATCACACAAATTAAATTTATAATAAAATATACCTTTAAGCACCTTCAACACTCTCATTTATTGGAAGCAACTTCTTTGACCTACAAGATTTTTCAGATAGAGTGTGATCATGGTAATAATGTGTTGCAAATCTAACTAGAACTAATTGAAAAAAAAAAAGAAAAAAAATCTAAGGAGACAAAGAAAATCTTTCAGAGAGGCTTGTTTTCTATGTTCATAATTTCTATAAGATACAAGACCCATTCATATAGATTTTTGGTATATGGGGTTACATAATTATATGTTCATATATGTTCATATAGATTCTATGTTCATAATTATATTGCATACTTTCTTCATTGGTGACATTATATATAATTCATATTAAATCATATTAAATATAACTAACTATGCATCATTTAAATAATAATATAAAATTGATCACACAAATTAAATTTATAATAAAATATACCTTTAAGCACCTTCAACACTCTCATTTATTGGAAGCAACTTCTTTGACCTACAAGATTTTTCAAATAGAGTGTGATCATGGTAATAATGTGTTGCAAATCTAACTAGAACTAATTGAAAAAAAAAAAAGAAAAAAAATCTAAAGAGACAAAGAAAATCTTTCAGAGAGGCTTGTTTTCTATGTTCATAATTTCTATAAGATACAAGACCCATTCATATAGATTTTTGGTATATGGGGTTACATTAATTGATAATGCTCATTTTAACATTAAACTTATTATCTTATAATTGACATTATCATATTTTAAGACTCATTATTTAGTAATTAATAATAAAATATATTTACCTTTTTTTTATAGAAATTCATTTATTTTCAAAGAAGTTCATATGTTAATATCAAATCACATGCATTATATAAATCAATTATAATTAGTTTCTCACTACACAATGTTATTTTAATTGAAGGAATGTAGATTTAATGAGAAATTAATCACAATGGAGTATATGAGTTTAGGAGCCTTGAGATCATCAAATTTGCCATCTCATTCATCAATCATTAAGGTGAAGATCCTGCAAATCTCGAGAAGTATCAATGGTCAAGATGAAAGTTAGAGGAATCTCAAGACGCATGAAGACATCTTCACTATCCACCATTGTAATACCCTAAATTCTTTGTACTCAATTATATGAAATTTATCATTTATTTAGTGAAATTTGGGTGCAAAATGAAATCAGGCTCATTTCAGGGCTAAATTTGGTTGGTTCCAAAACTCTAATTTAGTGCCCCTTTGGGACCAAAAACAACTTGAAATGAAGTAAGGTGACATGAACCAACTAAGGGGACAACATATCTAAAAATTAGAATAATTGGTCAAGGTTTTCATTTGCCAAATGCCCTTTAGGGGGTCCAAATTAGAAAGATTTGTCATTTGGGGTACTTTGGGAGATCAAAATGATCCAAAATGAAACGGAATGATATAAACTAATAAAATGAATGACATATCCAAAAATCAGAACAATTGGTTCAGATAATTTTCATTTGTCTAGTGACCTTTGTGGGTCTTAAATAAGAAATTTTTTTTAAGGAAAATCATTTAGGGCCAAATCATACCTTAAAAGGTACATGAGGTTCATATGATTCCAAAACTATAGGATATAAAATCATAATTTCATGTAAATAGGAGATGTTAATTTTTATTTAATTTTTGTGAACCCATGAAGTCATAGCCACCCCTAACATGTGCAAGTTACATGGGTGGAGCACCATGATCATGTGCATCCTACCCTACCCAAAGTTCTATGGGACGTGTCCATTATTTGAATCCTTGTAAAATGTTCCCATGTTCCATGCAAATGATTCAATACAACCACATTATTAGACGTTTTATATGGTCTAGAAACCATGAGACATGATTCCCATATACACCCCCACTTGATTGTGTACAGCCATACCCACTTAAGCCAAAATTGATCCAACCATGTACATGTGTTTGTGCATACATGTGAGCAACCCTATTTAGATAATTTTTTGAAACCAAGATGAGCATCTTTGACTATTATATGGTGTCCTCTCAAATTTGATATTGTACACCTGTGCTTGATGTCCAAAAAATAAGAGAATGGAAAAGTATTCCTTGTGTGTTTGTGTGGTGAGCAAGCAAGGAAACCAAAAAGGAAAGTTTCCCTGAGCACATATGGGATGTCCCATTTTAATTAGAATATAATTTAAACATCTTTTGTGTTCACACATAGTAAGGAAACAAGATTGTACTCATATCTTTTGAATTAGAAAGCCATAGTGGTCCCACTTACTAACCATGATCACACTTGCCCTCTTTATGCAAACCATCCCCTTATGAGTTTGGAAACATGCCCAAATGTGGTGAGCTGCCCTAGATGCCCTCTTCATGAACACCTATAAATACCCCTTCTTGCTCACATTCATCTCATCTCAAAGCAAAGAGTTGACACTTCCTTCTTTGCTTGTTCTTGTCCCTCCTTGGCACCTCTTCTCACTCTCTTCTCTCTTGTGCGAGAAGTTCTTATTCAGTATTTTAGAGAGTTGTTGAAGTAGTTTTGTTGGTGATTAGAAGTTCTTGAAGTTCTGAAAGTGGTGGATAAGAGGAACATTTGTTGGATTAAGGTGGAGGAGATTTCTTAAACTCCTACTTTGCTCTTTCAAATTTCTAGCATGTTCATGCTTGTTTGAATTCTAGTTTTCAACATGTTTGATCATATTTTAATTTTAGTTTAGCATTTATTTATGTTTTAATCACTCATGAGAGCATGCCATACTTAGAATCCATGTGTAGGATTTAATTCAATGTTTCAAGCATGCTATGTGATGTTTTCATGTTTTCTTGGTTGTTTAAATTTTTGAATTTACTGGATCGTTGGATCGTTCTCAATCACGTCAATGCAGTTGATCTGATCTGGACCGATAGATTTTTTCGAACGCAGCATGATCATCAGGCGTCTAAGATCTTCACCGTCAGATTAGCCTCGAGCACAACTCACGTTCGCGATCATCAAATTCTGATTCGTCCGATCGTCCTCGATCACAGTACGCGAATCTGGTTCACTATTAACGAAACGCATTTGGGTCGTTGGATCGTGCGAACTTAATCTTGGACCATTGATCAACCTCGAGTGACGCATCGCTTCGCGATTAATCGAAGACGTCTTGAATTTGGGCCATCCGATTTTCCTCGAGCGCAGCACCGCTCGCGATTGATTCCTATAGCTTTGATCGCTGTCGTTGGATGGATCTCGAGCACAACATCCGATCTTGATCACCGATCCGGATTGCACAATGAACCTCAAGTGTAGTGTCATTCGTGATCAAATGAGAAGCATCTGAACCGTTAGATCAGCATGATCGTTTCTGGGCCGTTGATTTCATTGATTCGGTGCTCCTGGGCGCTGTTTTGCACTTCAGTCTCATTCGTTGGATTTTACAGATTCGTTTTGAATTGTTAGATGCAGTTTCTAATACCAAAATCACTATTCTAAGTTGCTATTATCCGAAATTTTGTCAATTAGACACTTCCTAATTAATAAAAACTTGATTTTCTTGTATATTCCCTTCTATTTTGATGATTTGCTAATATTTTTCTCTTTCTAATTATTTAATATTGTATTAATTATATATATTTCTATTTCTTTAATATTTTCAATGCTAATAATTAAATAATCTACATTTTTCATTTTCATGTATTTTTATTTAT
>JAJIYU010013436.1:0-13844 GCA_030144865.1 Tinospora cordifolia
AACTACATGCAATTATAGCTAATTTATGCAATTTTAACTTCTATTCTCCTTTATTTCTTCTAAAATGCAACATTTTACCTATTCTAATGTTAGTTTGCTACGCAACTAACATCCCACTTATACTTGGATTACATTAATTGCTTCTTGTAATTAGCCGAAATGAATGTCTATGATCTTTACTTCAAACTTACTTAGTCCAAATGTCTTAAACAAACTCAATCAATGCTTCTTTTCTCTCTTGGTGAGTTGCATCAATTTTGGTGCCAGCCATCATAGGATTCCCCAATCTATAAGGGGCATATTTTTGGCAATGGCCTTATAGAATTAAGTTACACCAAGTATGATGGAATTAGTGATTCACAAATGAGTACCAAAAGCTAAAGCTATAAATTCAAATCCCCAACATAAACCATGATATTCTTGATAATTAGCTAAATGGGAAATATTCTTATCTAGGTGTGCATCAATGGAAATGACCTATAAGGGAGGATCAAGAGAAGATTTATAGTTTAAAAGTTTTCAAAGAAGGGCAACAAAATAGTAAACCCCAAGATCCCATAGAAATCTCTTGGAATTAGTTGATTTTGGGAAGAATCTTCACAAACCCAGCCACACCATTGTTGTCTCACCAAATCGTCTTCTCTTGTGCTCACCAACATTTGAGCTTGCCACCCATTCTCTCAAACCTAGGGTTTGTAAAAAGAAACACACATACACTTTGAAAAGAAGAATACACCCAATCATCACCCTTTTACAAAGAAGAACATACACTTGGTCATCCCTTTTTTTCATCATTTCAACCCGAAACCTTCTTCCACCATTCTCAACCATGACATGCTAGAAGTGCAACCACCAAAAAAGAATAAAAAACGACCAAAAGCTGTAGCAAACTTTTCATCTCTTCTTCTTCATCATCTTCCCTCTTGTTGCCACCCGTAAACCACCATGTTTGATCATCATTTAAACACCCTTCTAATCAGATATAATTTAGGAAAATTACATTTAAGCATGTTAAATCAGATATAATTTAGGAAAATTACATTTAAGCATGGTAAACATCATTCCATCTCTATCATAAGCATATTACTTGATCATTCATAGGTCATGATATGACACATATCATTGGAAACATACATCATCATCCATTCATCATGTAAATCCTACCATCCACATGCATATTCAACTCAAAGCATATTCTTAGGCTAACAAGCATACATGCATACCTTATTTAAATCAAAATAATAATTTGAACCTTAGGAATCATCCCACCTTAATGTTCAGTTCCTTCTAGTCTTTGTATTATTATTCCAAGCCTTCTCAAATCCTCAACCTTAAAGATTAAAAATCAATTTATGTTAGTGTGTTTCTAATACTTTTGAACCATATTCTAATAATTTTCTATCCCATATGGTATCTAATATGGCATATAGTGTTCAAGGATAACCTAATAGAAGGAAAAAAGTATTGCAGTAACCAGAACGAGTAATTGAGAAACAAAGAAAGAAGATAGACGCATTATCGCAGTGGAATATTGTAATACCTCAAAAAATTTTGGAAAATTAAATAAATAAGAGTTTGGAAATATTTATGATACATTTGACACACATATATTCGTAGGTTGTTTAACTATAGTGTATAATTAGTAAGTTTTACTCTGTGTTATCATAAGAAATTGGAAACAAAAGGGAAATAAAAGCAAATGGCATAGACACTATCCAAAAACATGAAAACCACGGTCTTGTGAACCAAAAACCCTAGCCACCATCTCCTAAGAGCAAAAATGGAAGAATTAGCAAGTTTTCTCTATGGAAGACACTCAATTGTGCTCTCATTCTCTTCATTCCAGTAAGAACTAACAAGTCCTTGCTCTTTCTCTCTCCATCCCTCCCTCTACCCTGCTCTTGGCTTTCTTTGTCTCTCTTAGAATTTTCTAAACAACAATTGGTGTAGAAGTAACAAAGTGTTGCATAAATTTTGTGATAACAATTGGAAAAATCTAAAAGGGATTTAATTGAAGCTTTATAGGAGCAAAACTAATGATGTAGAAGTGATTTATGAGTTTTAATCTATTATTTTGATTTATTAAGATATTCATGTTTAATTATGCTTGAATATGCATGTTTTATTTGAGTTAATCATACATGCCATGCTTAGGTTTGCATGAATAAAGATGTATGTTATGTGCTACCATGATCTATGCTATGTTTTATTTTTCTCACATGTTGAATTTAATTTTGTTTATTATTCTTGATTGTTATATTTAATGAAAGATTAATTAAGATTATAACCACGTATTAGTGCGGTGTCCCATGGAGGATTGTTGTGGGTGTTCTCAAGATTGGAACTATTGGTTTGTCTCTAGTTCACATGGGTAAGAGTTCCAAAATACTCGGAAAATGGGTAAAGCGCTAAATCCATTGGAAACTAGCATAAAAGGATGTTTTTCTTTCTTTGATTTGAGTTTTGATGAGAATGTCGAGGCTAATCCCTTTCTGTCGTAACTACAACTATTAAACAAGAAATTGATTGAATCACTAATGTTTGGAAGTATTTGACATGTATGTCTTATTTGCTGAAATAATGAATTAAATATTTAGATTGACCTACTAGGTTTTGTGCTTAACTTTTTAGGAAATTGATTAACAAAGATAGCCACAGGCATTATTTTATTTAGAATGTTTTCTTTAGAAATTTTAATTAACTATAGGACATGTTGGCCCAAATGTTTTGATTTCAGATTGATTTTGCTGTACTAGAGACAAAGGCTGTGTACCTTTGAATTTTGAAAAAGATTAATGATATAGAATTATTTTATTTAAATTTTTCCAAAAAGGTTATTTTTTTTGAATTATTGCATGAGTAGGGTTTTGTACTACTTAGTTTCAATTAGTGAGATTTTATTTTTATTAAAATCACTTATTACTTTATTAAGGAAAGTTTATGAGATATTGATGCTTAGGAAATCCTAGAGACTTGGGACTAAAATGAAAAGAGTGAAAATTAGAAATAATGTGACACTAGCTCGCCTCCTGGCCAAGAGGTGTAGTTCATGTGATTTACAAAGGATTTGGGGGAGGCGGGGTGTTGTAAAGGTAGTATTTGAGCCTAAGCAATAGTTGCTGGGCTAGAACGAGATTTTCACCCTAATACTAAAGGTGATGTCAAAGCTCAGTTATTAAATATGTTGGGCAAGAAATTATAAAGAGTTAACTCCATTAGGTGAGACCTTTACTTTGAGTTAAAATTACAATGCCCTACCTTCTATTTTGAAATTAAAAATTATTTTGAAAAATTATTTTTCAAAAAAAGAAAGATATGTTTTCAAAGGTTTTGTTTGGAAACAAAAATTACAAGTTGAGCTGATAATGGGTAAGCCTTGTCTCGAGTATTGTCCTGAGTAAAGTTTACATTAAAAGGAAGATGAGTTATCTCGTTCAAGAAAGTGTAGTTACTTAAGCAGACTTCGATTTCGCCACCTAATCTGGTGTACGAGTAGTTGAAGTTGGTGAACAAACTTATTTTTTTAAGAAAATTAGAAGGTTGAAATTTAGGGCAAATGAAAGTACTAAGGTAGAAAAATAGTACCAAGAATGGTACTAAAACTAGTTGAAGGTTGAACCTTTCAACCAGGAATTGAGACCATATGTCGAGAAAAGATACTATAAGTAGAGATTTGGATGTAGCTAAGAGTGGCACAATGGATCATAAATGAAAACTTTTAGGACATAGGTTAGAGAGTAAAAACGTGTGAAAACTAAACACTTAATTGGTTAGGGCCGAGATTGGGAAGATCCTATATCTATGGTTTCTATGTCGTATGTGACGCATAGGAATTTTGGGGTATGGAGGAATCCTAGACTGAAAAAATGATGGGCCATGTTTGGTGAATGATCGCTAACTTTGGAAGAACTTGTTTCCCTATGCTTAGCTGGTATGGAATGGTCAAGTATAGTGGTCAAGTATAGTGGGGCTTGGGAAACCCTAGTTGTCAAGACATTTGCGAAATTGTTTGGGTGTAGTGAGATCTCCAAGTGAAAGTCTGTGTCAATAGGCAAGGGTGGTATGGGATGCTCAAACTAAAAGGCACAGATGAAAACATGGAATTTCACTATGCTAACATGAACTTGTATGATTGCCTGACTAATTGAATGTATGGTATGCTTGTTTAAATTCATGAGAATATCACATGTTTTTTATTATGAAAACCTTGTTTCCTACAACATTTGAGGGCCTTGAAATCCTCAGACATAACCTAGTAGAATAAATTATTAAGCCACTAAACAAATCGAGAACCTAGAGACATGAATATAGAGTCATGATAGTACGAACAAAATGAAAAGCTTGGGGAAGTGAGCTTGATAAACGAATATAGACGAAACAACTATTTTCCCAATTCTAGAAAAACATTTTGTATCTTGAGGATAAAGGAAGATGGGTTGTGTACCCACATTATATCCTCTTAATTATTTCATTATGATACATCGTTGGATACTAAAATGGCTTTTGACTTAAAATAATGGTTGGATCCAAAGGATACATAACTAAAGTTGCTACATTTGACGAGACTGGACCGCAAGGACAGGAGGCACAGACTAGCATGGCTGAAACTCAAATGGAGAATATGATGATGGAGGTCACTAGGAGGGTCGTAGACAAATTATGAGGGAATCACCTCATATGACACCAGAGTCGCAGATATAGGAATAGATTTCGATGCAGCAGCTAGTATGAATGCTTGAGGTCCCAACTTGTCAAAAGGCATGTGAGGATATAAAAGACAAGGAACAAAGAGATATGTTGGTGGAGTTGTAGAGACTCTGCCCCTCTCAATTTGATAGAACTTTTAATAGCATGATGGCAAACCACTAGTACTAGGAGTTGGATGAACACCTAGACGTGTTAGGGGCAATGAGTCCTCGTATAGTGGCACTAGCTACCTATCAGCTCAAGGGACCAGTTAGAAGTTGGTGGCGAATGCTAAGGGAGGACCCAAACACCAACGTCAGAGATATGAACTAGGAGAAATCCAAAGAAGTGTTTCTATGAGAAATTCTTTCCAGAAGCTACAATGAGAATGATGCAGTCGAATTTTGTTAAGTTGAACTAGAGAGACATGACAGTGGCTGAATATGAGATGAAATTTACTAAACTAGTCAAATTTTCACCTGAGTTGATCGGAGGGAAGAAAATGAACGCTACCTGATTTGCATAGGGTCTCAAGATCGAGATCTGGTAGGTGATAATGCCACTAGGCCTAAAAACATATAAAGACGTCTTAGAAAGGGCATTAATATTGGATTGAGAACTCAATCTCAAACAAAGATTGAGGAATAGAACAAGAGGCCAAAGACGATCAAAATGAAGGAATAAGAATAAGAAACAGAACACCAATCAAAAGAACAATAGAAATAAGGTGTCCCAGACTCGAAACCAACCCAAATGTGGTACAAAGGAATAGTTGGAGCAGGCTAGGCATCAAGGATTGTGCTTCCACTATAACTAGTCAAGACATATAACAAATTTCTATCCCGCCAAAGCCCAACCTCTTCATCAACAACAACCATGGAACCAGAATCGGAGCCAAGGGCAGAACCAGGCTAGAGTGTTTGTTGTTGCTAATGTTCCTAAAGATCAAACCCCTCAATAGTAACACTTGCAGTACATAAAATAAACCATTATGATAGTTTATATTTTTTGGAGCAGGGTAAGTAAGTTGTAATACCTAAAATTTTGTTAGAATTATAGCATGAATGAATCTAAGAATTTGAATAAAATAAAATTTTAGTACAAAGAGTGTAATTCCAACTCTTTCTATAGGAATGTCACTAAACAAAGAAAGATCGGTATATGTTGACTAGTGAGAGTTAAATCCAACTAGAGTTGAGAATAGAATACCCCTACCAAGGATTGATGACCTATTCAATCAATTAAGAGGAGCCACTCTTTTCTCAAAGATGATCTTGGGTCAGGATATCATCCATTGAGAATCCAAGAGTTGGAAATATACAAGATGACCTTAATTGAACAAGATCTATTATATGGGCTCATACATTTTATCCTTAGGAGAAATCAATTATTGGCTAAGTCTTGTAAGTGCAAATTATAGTAAAATCCCATGACCCTATAGTTCACTAAAAGTATGTGACTAAACGACACCCAAGTGAACAAGTACAGACATCCCTGCACGCCCTGAAAAGATAGATGCAAACCAAGATAGTTTCTTAGGTTAAATTAGATACCACAGGAGATTCATCCAAGATTTTTCTAAGATTAACCAGACCCATAATCAAATCAACCAGAAGAGGAGCCAAGATCAATAAGACAAATTAGTGCAAATTTCGATGATGAAATTCTTTTAAAGGGGATAAGTTGTAATTCCCCAAAACCATTTGGAAAATTCAATAAATAAGAGTTTGGAAATATATATGATACATTGGACACTCGTATATTAGTAGATTGTTTAACTATAGTGTATAATTTGCAAGTTTTTATTGTGAGTTATCATAAGAATTTGGAAATAAAAGGTTAAATAGAAGCAAATGGCACAGATATGATCCAAAAACACGAAAACCATGGTCTTGCGTTAAGGAAACCACATGACTGCAATCCTCCATGAGAGGACTGCAGTCTTATGACTAAGGGACCACAAGACCGTGGTCTTACATATGATGACCACAGTCCTGTGTCAAAATCCAGACTACGGTCCCATACAGCAAAAAATGTGATTCTTTTGTGCACGAGTCATGAATTAGAAAGCATCCATGCCCATAAACCCAAGTTGTCATCTCCTGTGCACAAGAATGGAGGAATTAGCAAATTTTCTCTATGGAAAACACCCAAACCTGTTGATTCTTACACACTAAAACTCTATATAAATGCCTCTTGTGCACTCATTCTCTTCATTCCAGCAAGAACTAACAAGTCCTTATTACTCTCTCCCTCCCTCCCTTGCCCCTCTCTTAGCTTTCTTTATCTTTCTTATGTTGTTTTAAACAACTGTTCTTATAGAAGTAACGAAGTGCTACTCAACTGAAGCTTCAGAGGAGTGAAACTATTAAGGTGGATGTGATTTTTGAGTTTTAATTTATTATTTTGATTTCAATAAGATATACATGTGTGATTATGCTTGAATATGCATGTTTATTTGAGTTAATCATACATGCCATGCTTAGATCTCACATGCTTAGGCTTGCATGACTAAAGATGTATGCTATCTACTACCATGATCCATGCTACATTTTACTGTGCTCACATGTTGAATTTAATTTTGTTTACTATTCTTGATTGTTATATTTAATGAAAGACTAATTAAGATTATAACCATGTATTGACGCAATGTCCCATGGGAGATTGCCATGGGTGTTCTTAAGATTGAAATCATGGGTTTGTCTCTAGTTCACATGGGTAAGAGTTCAAAAATACTCAAATAATGGGTAAGGCCCTAAATCCATTGGAAACTAGCATAAAAGGATATCTTTCTTTCTTTGATATGAGTTTTGATGAGAACTCTAAGGTTAACCCCTTTCGGTCTTAACTAAAACAATTAAACAAGAAATAAATTTAATCGCTTAATATTTAGAAGTGTTTGACTGTAACATCGTAATAGTCGAGATTCGAACAAAAAAAATTACTATTCATATATATACAGTACTGTAGCGTATGTATTGTAACATGGACTATTTTGTCGGTAGACAAAAGAACTTTTGGCGGTTACTGTAGCTACAATAATGGGCACTGTAGCTACAGTAACGCACTAGTCACTACTATTCATTTTTATCGTTTTGTGCCAAAAAAATCTATATAAAGCCCCCTCATTCTGAAAATTTATTCCAGCAAGAAAGAAATGATTTCTTCGCTTACTCTCTTTTCTTCACTTATTCTTCGGCTGCTTTAGATAGCAAAGATAGTACTAAGAAGAGGAAAACCACAATTTCTGCATAGTAGCAGTGAAGATCTACTTCGAGGCACCTCTTTTGGAGCAACTAGAGGGTTCTACTCATCAAAACAAGTATAACAACTCTGCCTTAGTCTCTATGTAAGATTGGAGATGTCGTTATTCATTTCAATATCTATTACTGTTCACATATACACAGTCTATTGTTCACAAGTACAGTACTATTCATAAGGTATTGTTTACTATTACTATTTAGTAATGTTCATATTCACTATTCACAGATACGTATTGTTCATATATACGGTATTGTTCATATATACGGCACTGTACGTATGTACTGTTCATGGACAATTATTAAATCACATTTTCAAAACATAGATCTTGAATACTGATAGTCAAAGACTCGAAACAAGTTGGAATGATAATGCCAGGATTCAGGAGAATCCACTATTGAGGTGGAAGTAATTACCTTATTCTCTAGTATTATTTGAATTTTAATGTTGAATATGTGATGTTTACATTGTTTGAATACCTAAAAGCATGCAAGGATATTGATTAAATGCTTTGTGAATGACATAAATATGTGAATTGTAGAATAACATCAGTTATATAACCATGTTTGGTGTTTACAATGCTTTATAACATGATATGATTATTGTTTCATGTATGTTCCTATAGTATGAACAACATGATTACATTACTGTATAATGATGATTTATACATGATGAGATGATAATTATGCTTATAAGAAAATACTTGTTGATACACAAGCAAAGATAAAGTAAGAGTTGAACCACGTATTGTCACAGTGGTCCATGGCAGATCATTGTGGGTGTTCTCGTGATTAGGAACAATGGGTTTGCCCCTAGTTCCCTATGAGAGAATAATGTTTGTGACTCTAGTTCTTTGGTGATGAAGCAATGGGTGTAACCCTAGTTCCTGGGTTGAGTAATGGGTGTGCCCCTATCCCATTGGAATTTGTCATATAGTGTTGTTTTCTCATCTTTTTCGATATGATGAGAAAACACTAGAGTTAGACCCTTCAGTCTAATTAACGACTATTGATAACTAAATGTTTGTAACGCCTAATGAATGACAAGTGTTTGCAAGTTCAGTGTTTGATTTAAATAATGCTATTGATGTACTGTGTTGATCCATTAGGCTATTGAGCTCACCCCACTCAGTCTTTTTGTGGTAACTATTGAACACGTTGCTTCTACAAATGAATGCAAAAATAGTCATCAATGGTTGTCTGCTTCACAATATGAGGATTTAGAAAATGAACTTTATTTGCTATTTTTAATATTGATGCATGTTACCCACCATATTTAATCTTATCAGATGTCGATCATTAAGCCATACAGTAATTGCCTTATCAAAAGTTGGCTATGGAGCCCACAAAATTGTTTGTAAATCTAATCATAAATTAATGTCTTTCAGCTATTGTGTGATCCCAAGGTTATTGCTAATTTTTTTCGAAGCAAGTGTATTTATACTTTATTTTGTACTTTGAGATATGATCTGGTGCAACTAATAAATGTGATAGATGATGTAAAGAAAATGTAATATCCCCGATTCTTGAATAGAAAGTAGGAGTTACTGCACACAAGGGCAATGACATCTCAAACTACGAGACAACTATGTCGCCTATGACATATGTGGCAGATTCGGGAGCTAAGGTGTTACAAAAGTGGTATTAGAGCCTAGGTTGTAGATGCCTTGGGCAAAGATTAGAAAAAAAAATTATCTGATTAGGTAAGTCCTTTAATTCTAATTAGTATAGAAAGGCCTACCTCTAATTTTGGAAATTAAAATCATTTTTGAAAAATTATTTTCAAAAAAACGAGATATATGTTTTCCAACTTTTTTTGTTTGGATACAAAGATTATGAGTTGAGCTAATAGTGGGTAAGCCTTGTCCCGAGTAAAGCTAAACATTGAAGGGGAGATGGGTTATCCCATTCTAGAAAGCACGGTTACTAAGTAGAATTCGATCTCACCATCCGATCTGGACGTTGTTCCACCAGCTCATACGAGTAGTCAAAGTTGAAGAACACACTAATTTTCTATAAAAAAAAAATTAAGAGGTGGTAATTAAGGCAAAGAACTTACTACAGTTCAGAGTAGACGCCAAAGGTGGTATCGAGAATAGATCAACATTGTCAATTTGACAAAAGAACCTTTTAACGAGGATTTGAGACCCTAGGTCTAGGGAAGAGACTTAGGTAGAGACTTGGATGTTACTAAGGGTGGCATAGTGGATCATAAATAAAAAATTTTAGGGCATAAGCTAGAGACTGATAACATGTGAAAATGAAACACTTGCTTGGTCAAGACACAAGATCAGGAGAATCCAGTATCTTTGGTTTCTGTGTGATATGGGATGCACATGATTTAGGGATATATAGGAATCTTGGACTCCGAGAATGACAGACCACGCATGGTGAGCTATCGGTGGCTTTGGACGAACTTGTTTTCTTATGTTTGGCTGGTATGGGACATTCAAGTGTAGTAAAGCTTGGGAAGCCATGGACATCAAGACACTTGCAAAATTGTTTGGGTGTAATGAAACCTCTGAATGGAAGCCTATGTCGATGGTCAAGGGTGGTATGGGACACTCGAACCCAGAGGCATAGATGAAAGTTTGGAATTTCACTATGCTAGCATGAACATGTATGATTGTATGAATGCCTAATTGTTTTGAGCGAATGCTTTATTTATCTGAATTTGATTAATATGTATATCAAATGTATTGTGATCATGAAACCAAATCTTGTACCCAACAACATTAGAGGATTTTGAAAATCCTCAAAATAGAACTTAGAAGCATAAACTAATAGGCCACAAAACAAATCAAGAACCTAGACAGATAAATGTAGCGTCATATTAATACAAAAGGAACAAAAACTTGATAAAAGGAACAAAAACTAAGGAAAGGACAACTATTTTCTCAAGTCTGAAAAAAAAACATGTTATGTCTCAAGGGGGTTCAAGCATTAAACCCAAGTGATTCGACGCTCCCCAACAAAAGCAATAATAATAATAATAATAATAATAACCATTTGATCTCTCGATCTAGTACTTTTTTGACAAAGAAATCAGAACACCCAAGAAAAGAAAAATCAGAAACTGAGACAAGACCAAACTTGATATGATAACTTGAGTCTATCTCAATGAAACAAGCCCAAGCCAAACGAGGGCTTCTTCTCCTTCTTCTTCTTCTTCTTCTACTACTACTACTACTACTAGAAAAAAAAGAGGGTTGCTACTACTAATGAGACATATAGCCTCCAAAACCAAGAGCTTGATTCACTGGAAACAGATCTTCCATGCATCCATTTTCTAACATTTGAAGACCAATGTTGTAATTATTAACTGCTTCATCAATAATATTAACATCACATGATGATAACAAAGATGATGATGACGACGATTGCCCATTAGCCCACAACCTTCCATGATCCAACTCTTCCATACAACTAGATGAAAACCCTGTATTATTCAATATCAAATCTAATTCTAATAAGGACCCAATATTATTTGAAGCATTAAGATCAAATACAAGAACATTGTCAGGGTGTCCAGGCACAGTGGTAGAAGTAGAAGGATCAAAATCAATGGGATTTGAGTTTGAGTTGGAAGATAGCCTTAAGTAACTAGCAGCAATTATGCTCTCCAAGTGCCCAAATCTTGAATCATTGGAGCAAAAGAAGTTATTGATGTTTTACTGTCATAAGAAGTAGACCCATTTGATAAAACATCACCACACGTATCAAAAACAGATGGAACAGTTGACAACAAAATACTAGTACACAAACATTAGTAGTGGTAGTATTAGAAGTGTTACTATTGGCATCATTGCTAGGAGGTGAAAAAAAGAGAGAAAAGTAGAGTTTTGACAGTAAATGAAATTGGTTCTAGCCTAGGAGCCCCTCAGGGAGAGAGCAACTTTGTCATAATCAAGATCAACTTCAAGGTCAGTATCAAAAGTTCCAAGCCAACGCCTTCCATTAGTTGTATAAAGCTCTGCAGCATATCTTCCCCAAGACCACCTCCTTACACCAAGAAACCTTCTTGATCTCCTTCTGTCAGCCCTTGTGATGACCTTTTGAACACTAGAGTAGCTAGCTTGAGCTGTATTCGTTGTAGATTGGATTGGAGAAAGGCTCATTTGAGTAACCCACCAGTTTCTTGAATTTCATAGATCTTAGAAATTTCTCTAAGTTTTTTTGAGCTTGATGTTATTGAGGTAGGTGGAGGAGTTCTGAGCACATTGGGTTAGAGGCAGGAACTTTCGGTTCTACTAGAGAAATAGGGGATGAATCAGAAAGAGTAGACCGAGAGAATAAAGGACTCTTACCTTTGCACAAACTAGAAGGAGGCGATTTAGACTGGGATTGAGACACCTGAGACATCCGCACGAGGACATTTACAAGTGGAAGCTTATCATCTAAAAAATCGGAGTTGAGCTTCATCGATGGTGGACAAACAGACTTACGAGCTAACGTTTTGAACCTTGACAACTTCGGCCCCAATGTGTCGGTAAAGCACACCAAAGGAGTGGAGTGATTACTAGACTCAAATAGCAAGAAAATCATTACCGAGATGAGGACAAAAAAGAACATTTTGGCAAAACAAGAGGAAAGGGTGATCAAAATGGAGAAAGATGCGAATAAGCCGGGAATTTAAATGAGAGGGGACAAGAATAGTGTTGACGTTACTATTATAGCGGCATTACTGCTATATCGGCATAACTCTTTTGTCGGCACTACTATTTTGTCAGCATTACTGTTTTGTCAGCATCACTATCATATCGATGTTACTGTTTTGACGACATCACTATTTCATCGGTGTTACTATTTTGTCAGCATCACTATTTTGTTGGCATTACTGTTTTGTCGATGTCAATATTATATCGGTGTTATTGTTTTGTCAGCACTACTATTATATCAATGTTACTATTTTGTCTGCATTACTATTATATCAGTGTTATTGTTTTGTCGGCACTACTATTTTATTGGTGTTACTGTTATATCAGTGTTATTGTTTTGTCCGCATTACTATTTTATCGATGTTATTGTTTTGTCGGCACTATTATTTTATCGACATTATTCTTATATCAGTGTTACTGTTTTGTGGGCATTACTATTTTATCGACATTACTATTTTGTCAGCATCACTGTTATATTAATGTTACTATTTTGTTAGTGTCACTATTTTATCGGCATTACTGTTATATCAGTATCACTGTTTTGTCAACGTTACTATTTTTTCAGCATTACTATTTTATTGGCATTACTGTTTTGTCGGCGTCATTGTTATATCAGGGTTACTGTTTTGTCAGTGCTACGATTTTATCGCCGTTACTGTTATATCGATGTTACTATTTTGTTAGCATCACTATTTTATCGGCATTACTGTTTTGTCAACATCACTCTTATATCAGTGTTACTGTTTTGTCAGTGCTACTATTTTATCGACATTACTGTTACATCAATGTCATTGTTTTGTTGGCGTTATTATTTTGTCGTCATTACTATTTTATCAACGTTACTGTTTTGTCGGCATCACAGTTATATCAGTGTTACTGTTTTGTTAGTGTTACTATTTTATCGATGTTACCGTTATATCAGTGCTATTGTTTTGTCGACATCATTATTTTATCGGCGTTACTGTTTTTTAGCGTTACTGTTATATCAACGTTACTGTTATGTTGGCGCTACTGTTATATTGGCATTACTGTTTTATCGACGTTACTGTTATATTGGCATTACTGTTTTATCGACGTTACTGTTATATTGGCATTACTATTTTATCAATGTTACTGTTATATATGTGTCACTGTTATATTGAAGTTAGTGTTATATCGGCGATACTTTTATATCAACCTTACTATTATGTCAACACTACTGTTATACATGCGTTATCGTTATATCAAAGTTACTGCTATA
>JAJIYU010013437.1:0-13851 GCA_030144865.1 Tinospora cordifolia
CTTTATGTCTAGGGTTTATTTATGTTGCATATTATTCATTCATCATCTAAAGAATGCATTTTTGCATCTCTTTATCTATTTAAAAGTGTGCACATAAAGTAAGCAACAATGCACCTACGAGTTAGACCTTCCAAATTGAATGTCCTCAATCCACAATATATTTCACGTATCAATGTTGCAGAAATATGAACCAGATCCCTCCCACATCATTCGATGGGATGAAGTAGGCATCCAAAATGACGCCACATATGAAGAAGTCATGGTTAGGATCCTAGATCACAAGGTACGGAGCCTGAGAACAAAAGATATTCCCTTAGTCAAAGTCCTCTAGAAACACCATGAAATAGAAGAGGCTACTTGGGAATTAGAAAGTGAAATATAAAATAAGTACCCCGAACTGTTTACTAGAAACGTTAGATCAAATAACACTCAAGTAACCTAGTGATAGATTTCAAGGACGAAATCTCTTTTAAGGGAGGTAGAATGTAATACCCCAATTATTTTCTATGCATTTAGACACATATAAATTGGTACTATTTACGTGACATTTGATTAGTATATAATAATTGGTGCATATATATATATATATTATCTTGAGTTGATGAAGAAATATGCAATTAATTGATTAATTAATGTAGTAAAAAAAATTATGTGTGCCCAAAGCAAAAAAATTTTTGTCCGTTAGATTAAGCAAAAATTGCCCTTTTAGCAATTTATTTGGATGGGAAAAAGTGCCAAAAACCCTAATTCGAAAACCCTAATCATCTAGGCACCCAAAGCAAGCAAAACTGGAAGTTTTCTTGATTTGGAAGGCAAAAAAATGACAAATCTAACCCTCAGAGACTCTATATAAACCCCCCTACTCTACCCATTTCATTCATCCCAAAGCAAGAGTTGAAATTTCTCTTGCTCTCTCTCTGCCTCCTTGGCAACCTTAGTCCTCTTTCCCTTTTTTTTGAGCTATTTCAAATAGCTTGAGGAGTAGTAGCAATGAAGTGCTACAAAATTTTGGAAGCGATCTCAAGGTAAATTTTTTTCTTTTCTTTTAATTTATTATTTTGATTAGATAATGCTTGCTTGTTTTATTAGTTTGATTTTATTCTTGTCCTTTATATTTATACTATTCGATTATTATATTGCTTATGACCAAGAGAGTATGCTCTGTAGTTGCGTCTTTTACGATCTTCTACATCAGAAATCGAAAGTCAATATGAATGTTATACTGTTTGAGCTATTATTTATCGATATACTGTTTATGACCAAGAGAGTATGTTCTGTAGTTGCGTCTTGTACGATCTTATACATCAGAAATCGAAAGTCAATGTTCATGTTATACTATTTGAGTGTTTAAATATTATTGAAATGTTTATTTATTATACCATTGCACACATAAATAAGATTAAACAAAGATTTCAAACACGTACCGGTACGAGAGACTTTTTTTGTTCCATGTAGAATTGGAACTGGCCGTCAATACTGACACTAGAATGGAATGGGTTTCAGGAATGATACTAGAGATAAGTTTGAAATTCAAAATTGATCACTCTTCCTAGATCTGGAGCACAGAGGTTATCCTTGTTCGGTTTAAATTACGACTGAACAATATATTGTTTGAATCGATTTAATCCCTAAAAGTGTTTGATTTGCTTGTATTATTTGGTTGAAATAATGAATTAAATAGATGAAATTATTCACTCGGCTTTTTAGCTCACCTCCTATTTTTCACATTTCAGGAAATTAATTATTCAGTCTACGTGGAAGGTTATTAGGAATTCTTTATTTGTAGGGCATGTGGGCCCAAGCTAAATTATTTCTTTCAGCTTTGAATTTATTTTGCCACTATAAAAGATCATGTCCTCAGAATTTTAAAATAAATAATTAATTAATTTTATTTGTTTATAATGCCACAAATTATTTTGTACATAGACTATTGTATACAGAAAATTTTCATGGATTTGGTCTTAAATAAGAAAATGTAGCACGATCCCATCTCTCGGGCAGCCCAAGATTATTGATCAAAGAAAATTAGACCGTCAGATAACGTGGATGATGGGGCTCGGGAGGCGGGGTGTTACATATAGTTGAGACTCAGATTGAGAATATGATAACAAAATTAACCAAGAGGGTTATGGAGTAGATTATGAGGGCATTACCTTAGATGATACCATAGGCGGTGTCGTAGTCGCAGGTACAAGAACAAATTCCAGTGTAGCAACTAGTGCCAGTACTCGAGGTCCCAGCTCGTCAAACACTTTTGACTGCATGACGGCAAACCATTGCTACCAGGAATTGGATGAACACCTAGATATATTAAGAGCAACGGGTCCCCATAGAGTGGCATTGGCTACCCATCAATTCAAGGAACCAGTTAGAAGTTGGCGGAAGATGTTAAAGGTGAATCCAAACACTAACATTAGATAGATGAATAAGAAAGAATGCAAGGAAGTGTTCTATGAGATGTTCTTCCCAGAAGCTACATTGAGGAAGATGCAGTCAAATTTTGTTAGGTTGAATCAGAGAGACATAACGATAGCCGAATATGATATCAAATTTACTGAATTGTCCAAATTTTCACTTGAGTTGATCAGGGAGGAGAAAATGAAGGCCAACCAATTTGTAGAGGGTCTCAAGATCGAGATTCAAAAAGTCACAATGCCACTAGGTCTGAAGACATAAAGAAACATTGTGGAAAGAGCATTGATATTGGAGAAGGAACTCAATCTTGAACAAAAACTGAGGAATCGAAACAAGAGGCTAGGTAATGACAAAGATTACCAAGGAAACCAGAAGAAAAAAGAATATCAGTTAGAATGGTGGCAACAAAGCACCTTAGACTCAAAATCAAACCAAACAAGCCACAGAGGAACAATTGGAGCAGGCTAGACGTTAAGGATTGTGCTGCCACTATAACCAGTCAGGATATATAGCGAAGTTTTGTCCAACTAAAACCCAAACATGATAACAGCAATAGCCGTAGAACAATCAAGGAGGACAAGATAATGGACATCCTCAACAGCAACAACCCCAGCAGAACAACAACTAGGGATAAAACTAGAACCAAGGTTGTGGGCAAAACCAGGCCATAGTGTTTGTTGTTGTTGATGTTCAAGAGGATCAAGTCCCTGTAGTAGAATATACATTTCTATTGTTTAATGTTGCTGTAAAACTATTGTTTGATTTAGTGCTACAAAATCCTTTATTTTTGAAAAACTGGCAGATAGGTTGCAACTAGTAACAAAAATATTACATGTGACCTTGAATGTATCCATACCCATAGGAACTACCATCACCTCAAAAAGAATGTGTAGTTGTGATCTAAGGTTTGGATATCTTAGGGATGGATTGGTTAAACTAGTATCAGGCACAGCTAGATTGTCTTAAGAGGTGAGAAACCATAACATTACCTTTGGGGGAAACCTATAGAATCAAATGGTGATATGCAGAGATTACTTAGGAGCCCGATGATAGCCATGTTGAACTGCTTGAGGCAAAAATATGAGTTTGAGAAACTCTCTGAGGAGGACCCTATAGAGCAAAGAAGAATCCAAGACTTAGAAGTGGTTAGGGAATATGAAGATGTGAAACAAAACAACTAAACATAATTTAAATGTCGGTCCAATGCTCTACAAACCAAAATGGTAAATGGACCTACTCTTATACCTCAAATACTGAAAGGTATATTTAAACTACAAAATTGGCTCATTTATTTGCCAGCATAAGTGTCTTCAGTGATTACCTAAAAATAGATTAGTGGGGTGAGCTCAAGAACCTAGTGGATCATGTACAACACATCTCAAACATTATTGAAGTTAAGGACATAAACATGCAAACACTTATAAATCATTAGGCATTTCAAAACATTTCAATTGTTTATGTTGACATTAAGACCGAAAGAGATTTCCTCGGTATTCCCCTATATACAAACTCTTGGAAGTAACACCCCGAAGGCCAATTCCTCATCATGACACAACTTTAGAAGTAAGGTCTCACTCGATCTTCAGTCCAATCTCAACTACTACCACAATACCATAGACACCCGCCTAGGGTGAGAAAATATCCACGATGATATCAGACTACTGCCACAATATCTGTATCGTTGCATCGGCCCGATACATGGTTAGAATCTTAATTATCTTTACCTAGTGATCATTAGCATGCACGATTAATCTCAATATCATGGCATATGTAAGCATAAGAACATGCTAATAAATCATTAATCATGCTACTTTCACTTAGGTCATATCATGTAATTAAATTCACACATGGAATATCACTAATATGGTATTGAACAACAAAATTCATATAATATGCTATCTAAGTAGGCAAGCAATCATGAAATCAAGTATCATAACATTCCTAGCATGCTTCTAAGATCATAAAACAGTAATCACATAATCATGTTTCACATTCTAGATTGAAATAATATTAAAGAAAGTGTATAGTCATTTCCACCTAATTATGTGTTAAATTCCCTTCAATTTCTATTGTTGCACCCTAGTCGTCTTAAGTCTTTAGCCTTTAAGGATTTTAAACCATTTCTCATTATATGTTATTTTCTAAATACTTCAAACTCATGATATAATGATTTCTAAGTCAAATATGAGTGTTGTATGTAAAAGAATGCAAAACAATTACCTTGTAGTGTTCATTATCCTCTCAACATCGCGGGATAGGGATGATTACTATGGTGGACTGTGTGCCAAAGTTGAATGTTGGATTTTCAGTAGGTTTTTGTCATTATCGCAGTAGCCGAGGGCGTTACTGCCGTAATGAGATAAGCTATAGTGCATTCTTTTTTTTTAACTTGCACTCTATGCATTCCTCGTTTCCTCTTGCATGAGGGACCTTATGTATTGATCTTAGATCCAAAACTTGTACTTAAATGAACAGAAAGTTTTATACCTCTCTGTTAATTGTTCCTCCTCTGTTTGTCTCCAGAAGGCATTCGCGAGTGGCTCTTATGCTCTGTTAAGTAACAGGGATTGAAACAATGGGTTAGGAGTCATTTTAGTTTAATCTATTCATAATAAAATGAGTTACAAAACTTGTATGACTATTTGAGCGTTGTTTCTTACCTCACAACTCGCTTTAGCACCGATTTGGTTTCTTGAATAGAACTCTAGCGTTCTTTCTGTGTTGTTCCTCTCTTGTTGGTGTTTGTGAGTCCATAATAGGAGTGGAACGGGTTAAAATTGATTTAGGATGTCTAAGGAGGAGAACCAGTTTGGGGTTACCTTCAATGTGATTCCAAAGTCTACTCAATATCCCGTATTGTATTCTAAGCGCAGTTCTCTTTCCATTTCCATTGCGAGACTATTGGAAGAAGAATGAGTAACCCAAACTAGAATGTGTAAAAGAGAGGGGAGATTCATAGAATGCAGCTAGGGTTCGTTTGGCAAACAAAGGAGAGTGAATGTGGGAAGAGTTCATGCATTAGGGTTCTACATGCACCTCAATATATATTATTGTAGCACATTTTCCAATCGTAGTACCGCAATATCTGGTCTGGTCCTAGTACTATGGTATTGAGACTTTTTAATCCTAGTACCGCATCTCAGCATCACGGTACCACGTTTGTGCTCAAAATTCTAAGTTTTTTAATCATAGTACCGTGATATCTCATTTTCGATACCGTAGTACCACGTTGGCATCCCAAAACCATAAAATTCAATCGCAGTACCATGGTACTAACAACCAGTGCCACGATATTCACATGAAAATTCTCATTCTCAATCCGCGATGGACTATAGTGATCATTATACAGAATTTTAGCAATTTTCCTTATTTAAAAAGAGTTTCTACTCTTTTAGGGTATTACAATACTACGCCCTTAAAAGAACTTTGTCCTCGAAATTAAAGAGTGATCACATACTTGTATGGTGTCATCCAATTAGCTGCTCCTGGTGAAGAGGTCCGAGTACTTCTTTCGCATTTCATTCTCTAATTCCCAGGTTGCCTCTTCCAGGTTATGGTGTCTCCATAGAGCCTTGACTAGAGGGATGTCTTTTGTTTTGAGCCTCTGTACCTTATGATCTAATATCGTGGTTGCTAGCTCTTCATATGTAGCACATTCTCGAATGTTGACTTCCTCCCAATGTATGATGTGAGAGGGGTTATGTTCATACTTTCGTAGCATCGGTACATGGAATATGTTGTGGATCAAGGATATTTTGTTCAGTAGATCCAACTCGTAGGCACATTCACCAACCCATCTGTAACACCCCAACCCCCGTATCCTTTAAGTAGTGTGCATTGCCACCGTTCTCTTGACAGTGGACTTAACAAAACGACGGGTCGGGTCGGTGCTACATTACAAGTGACACACACTTGTTCTTTTCTTTTCAATATCTCGTGCCTTTGTATAAAATTCAAGAATACAAAATTTTCAATAAAATCAAGGCAAATTAAAAGAGATAAAGAAATTCAAACTATTTTATTCATAACAAAAATTGAGAGTACTAAACTCTTCAAAAAAAGAACTAATTATTACAGCGGAAGACTTCAAAATATTCTTCAGTAGAAAAGCATAAAAACTTTAGGCAACATGCCCTAAAAATTCTAAAAATATAATACTGTAGAAACTTTCTAAGGATTATCTATATTCAACTGCTCCATAGGTTTCATGTTCCTGAAAAATAAGAAAGGAAGAGTGAGCACATAGCCTAGTAGATTTGTTTCAAACAACCATATTTCATATTCAAACTCATAACATAATCATAATTCAAACACTTACAATCATTATACGTTTCAAACAACAATTTGTTTAAGTCGAATCTCAGACCAAAAGGGCTTTTAATCCCTTGATGCTCTTAACTAAGTAAATAGGGCTCACTCGGCATCAACCCGTTACACATGGCGACCCACCAGTGGTACATGACCCTCAAGTACTTAGGTTTGAAAACCATATGACCTAACTCATATAAAAAGAACATCCATAGTATCGCCATAACCACTAAGATGGTACGTGGTTATTATCTCCATCACCTTTGATTAATTCTCATATCATGATCTCAAAAAATAAATTTTAAAATATGAAATCAAACTAAACTTCAGAATATACACAGTCAATTCATGAAATACTCATAAAACATGCATCATACTTTAATTAAAAAGCCTAAGCATGATACTAACATGGCATGGATGATATGATTACTCAAACATGAATCAAAACTGAAATATTAAAATAAACATCTAGAACTGAAGTTGAAAATCTTTGAGTTCAGTGAAAAACACACAACAATGAGCATGTCATGAATTCAAATAAGAACAGAAGGGTGTTCTAGAAATCACTTCCACCTTGTGACGTTTTCTTCCAGAATTTTGGCAGCAATTCCCCCCACGTACTAATGCCAATGAAGATCACCCAACTTAATTCCCCAAATTCGAGAGAAGAACTTCTCACACACACAAGAAAGGAAGATGGGAAAAGGTGCCAAGAAGAAGGCTTAGAAAAAACAAAAAGAGAATTCAACTCTTATTTTTTGGAATGAATGAAATTGAGAACCTAGGGGGGTTTATATAGGTTTTCCAATAGAGAAAATTAGAAATTTTTGTGTTCTTCTTTGAATAAAATAGCCTAATTCTCCCTAATTTCATACTTTTTAATTTTTAGAGAAAAATGAGTATTTTTCAGATTTTTTCAGATTTTAGAAATATTTTTCGAAATTTAGAAATTATTTTTCAGAATTTTTGGATTAAATTTCGTATTTTTCGTTAATTTTAATGTAATTTTCGTATTTTAAAATTTGGATTTGATCTGGTTCCTAGGATTTTCCTCGAGACACGCATTTGGGTTTGATCAGAGTCATTGGATTGATCTCAGATCAATCAATAGAAATCGGAGTCTCGATCTCAATCGTTGGATTTTCTCGAGCCCATCAACGATCGCGATCTAATCAAAATGACTTCAATCTGGACTGTTAGATGATCCTCGAGTGCAGCACTATTCGCAATCTCATCAACGCAGCTTCGATCTCAACCGTTGGATGTTCCTCGATCACAGTGTAAGGATCTGATTTCGCGATCAACGAACTCGGTTCTAGTCGCACGATCATTCTCGAATTACGTACTTGGATATCTGGCCATTTGATCTTGATGATTCAGTGAGCTTGTGCGTATATGCAGATCTTATCTAGGCCATCAGATCGTGGGATCAGATTCCAGATCTACGGTTCACAGTATTTTGAGTTTATTTTTGATTTTCCAACTGAATTTCTTACTTTCTTTTCGAATTTTTTTTCCAAATCTCGATCCCAATTGACTTTCTAATCCTATTTTCATCAAAAATTGCACATATCCTTGTATTTTTGGCTATAATATCTCATTTTATGCATTATAATCATATTTTTTTCTTCTAAGAATCCCTTAAATTGGTTTTTATTCCTCATTTGGGTAATTAGGACTTGTCAAAATTCTCATTCATCAATTCTGTATAATTTTCTAAGTAAAAATTCAATTTTCATATGAAATTCTCGAGATGTTACACCGTCTAAGTATCTTGAATGGACCGATGAACCTTGGTGATAGTTTTCTTTTGATCCCAAAACCTTTAATCCCCTTCTGAGGGTTGATCCTCAGGAATACTCTATCACCCTCGTGGAACTCTAGAGGCTTTCTTTTCTTATCTGCATAGCTCTTTTGTCTGCTCTGAGCTGTGATTAGCCTCTTCTGGATCTATTTTGCCTATTCATTCATTTCTTATACTAAGTCTAGCCCTATAAGCACATGATCTTTAAATTCTGCCTAGCATGATGGAAATCTACAAGGTTTGCTATAGAGAACTTCATATGAAGCCATTCATATGCTCGCATGGTAACTTTTATTACAGGCAAACTCCGCCAAGTGCAAATACTTGCTCTAATTGTTCTTGAAGTCAATGACACAAGCTCTCAACATGTCTTTTAGAATCTATATTATTCTCTCAGATTGGCCATCTGTCTAAGGATGGAAGGCAGTGCTCATGGGGAGTCTACTGCCTAAATTTTTCTATAGGCTCTGCCTGAATTGAGATGTGAATCAAAAATCTCTATCTGACACTATGGTCTTGGCTACACCATGTAGTCTCACTATTTCCTTGACATACAGTTTTCCTAGTTTTTCAACTGAATTTGTAGATCAGATGGGTAGGAAATGAGCTACCTTCATGAGATGATCTATAATCACCCTTGTTGTGTCTTCACCCTTCTGGTTTTTAGGTAGGCCGCTTACGAAATCCATCACAATATTATCCCACTTCCATTCAAGAATCAAAAGTGGTTGCAACATTCATGAGGGTTTCTTGTGTTTGGCATTCACCTGTTGACAGGTCAGACAATTAGAGACATACTTGGATATTTTCCTTTTCATACCTTTCCACCAGTAGGTCTTCTTGAGGCTTTAGTACATCTTAATTTCTCTTGGATTCCTTATGTACTTAGTCTGATGAGCTTCGTCCAATATAGTTTTGCTATTCTGCCCACTCTCTGGTACACAAACTCTATCTCCAAGTCTCAATGTACCTTCAGCATCAGTTCTGAAATCAATGTGTTTGCCTTGCTTGACACCTTCAGTCATGTGTACAATCCTTTAGTCGTGTTTCTGTTCATTTCTAATCTACTATAAGACATTTGGTTGGTAGACCATTGCACATAGGTATGCTTGCTTACCATTTGAAGTTACACTCAAGTTTTAGTTACTAATGAGTTGATGCATTTGCCCTTTTTCCTCATTCCTCTCATCAAACTTTCTGTTGAGGGCATCGACTACAATGTTTGCCTTCCCTAGATGGTAGTGTAGTTACAAATCATAATCTTTGAGGAACTCCATCCATCTCTACTATCTTAGATTCAGTTCCTTCTAAGTATAGATGTACTTCAGGCTCTTATAATTTGAAAATAGGTCGAATCTCTCTCCATAGAAATAGTGCCTCCAAATCTTTAAGGCAAACATGATAGCAACTAGTTCCAAGTCATGTGTGGGGAAGTTCTATTCTTGGATTTTCAGCTGTCGAGAGGCATAAGTAATGACTTTTCCCTCTTGCATCAACACAAACACCAATTTGTTTTGTAAGGCATTAGTATACAAAATGTATCCAGCACCATGAGTAGGGGTAGCTAAAATTGGAGCAGAAGTCAACCTCTTCTTCAACCCTTGGAAAGATTCCTTACACTTTTCATCCCAAATGAACTTCTCTCCTTTCCTAGTCAGCTTAATCATTGGTCTAGCTAACTTGGAGAAGTCTTGGATAAACTTGTAGTAATATCCTACCAAACCTAAGAAGCTCCTGATTTCTGTCATCATTTTTGGTTGCTTCCAATTGGCTATTGACTCCACTTTATCTAGATCGATTGGTATCCCTTCAACTGAAACTACGTGGCCAAGGAACTTGACCTTCTTCATCTAAAACTCACACTTGCTGAACTTAACATGTAACTTGTTTCTTCTCAATATCCTTAAGATGATGTTTGGGTGTTTTACATGTTCAGCCAATGATCTACAGTAGATTAGGATATCATCTATGAACTGATCCAAATACTGTCGGAAGATTCTGTTCGTTAAGTCCATGAATGCAGTCGATGCATTGTTTAAACCAAATGACATCATTGTGAACTCGAAATGCCCATGTTGAGTTTTGAAGGATGTCTACCTCTTTGATTGATCTTCCTGTAGTCAAAACATACATCATTAAGTCACATTTCTTCTTCAAAAATAGTACAAGAGCTCCCCATGTTGATTTACCAGGTCCAATGAATCTCTTTTCACGAAGTTCATCCAGCTGCATCTTGAGTTCGATCGACTCCCCTGGCGCCATTCTATAGGGAGGAATGGCTATAGGATTGTACTTGGATGCAGTTTAATCTTGAACTATACATGTCTATGTGGTAGTACTCTAAGTAAATCATATGGATACTCCCCCACTGCAAGTATCTCCTGACTATCTTTTGGTTCTCTAATATCATCATCTAGGACTTGTGTGATATCCTCACTATACCTCATGTAATGTAGCATAGCGATCATTGGGCTTCGAGATAATCTCTAGATATCCCCCTTAACCTTTACTAGTTCACCAGATGGCAAAGTTGATGTGACTCTCTGTCTCGGGTAATCAATCTGAGCCCAATATTAGGTTAACCAGTCCATGCCTAGTATCACATCATAAACATGGAAAAATAACACTTTAAGGTCGGCAGTTATCAATTTATCTCCAAATCTCAACTCAAATGTACAAGTTTTTCATGCACTCACTATAGTTCCTATGGGAGTCGATACATACAATGGTTTTGGTGTTGTGGATGTCACTAGTTGTGATATCTTAACTAGGTCTTCTAACACAAATGACTTAGTCGCACCCGAATCAAACAAGATCTTAACAATAACATTAAATAGTAAAAACGTACCTTCGAAAGTCGGAGTTGGGTTTATCAATCCATCCTCAATAGCAAACACTCAAGCCCGATTCTGTCTGTCCTGTTGCTGCTATTACTAGGGTTGCCTCTGTTGTAGTTGGGTCTGTCTGTCCATCCTCAATAGCAAACACTCAAGCCTAATTTTGTCTATCCTATTGCTGCTATGTAACACCCCAATTTTCGACCGGACCTCCATTCACGTGTGGATCGTCACCCGATGAAAATCGAAATGCTACTAAATTCTTTTCTGTCAAAAATATCTTTTTCTTCAAAATACAGTTTGTAATCTTTAATTTTCAAGTCTAACTCCATAAAGATATCATGTACAATATAAAAAATCATAGTAAGTCTTTCAAATAAATCTTAAGTAAAGCAGCGGAAACACTTTCCAAATTATTTAGTTAAACCAATTTGTTATACGAGAAAAGCCATCAAAAATGAAATAGTTGAAATTAAACCAATGAAAACATGTCACAATAATCCAGTGAAATATCTAAAGCAAGACTTCCAAATCACCTATCCCCGACGACCTCCCCATGAGGTGTTCAAACAAAGTGCAGGTCTTCTGACGTGGTCCATAGATCCTACGTCCAAGTGTACCTGAAAAATATAATGGGTGAGCTCGAAAGCCCAGTGATCATTCCTACACATCACAGGCATTATACAAACCCAATCCAAAACATTACAAACTCTTTCAAACATTAGGTGTTTCACACATTTATTTGGTTTTAGGTTGTAGTTAAGACCGAAAGAGGGTTGAGATGCCTATCGGTATTCCCTGTGATCCAATCTAATCGTAATCATAGAGGCCTCAGGTGGTACCATCTAAAATCAATCATGTCTTAGTATCACAGTCCAAGAGAGAGAGTAATTGTCATGACGTCGTATTGTCTCCCAAAGACTTCGAGCTGTCATATTCGACTCAGGGTGGAAATACCTACGATCTGCCTTGCGACTCATCAATCACACTGGTACGTGGATTCTTAATAAACCTTTGTCTTATTTTTAGTTTAATACAGTTGATTCAATCACACCAAAGCATCATTCATATCATAACAAGCAAAACGAATAATATCAACATTGGCATGGTGAAGTAAATGATCAAACGATGAAATCTATAAGCATAGTCTCGTATAAAAACATGTCATGATCAAGAAACCAGTCATCACACAACATTCAACAATACCACAATTCAATTCAAATTTCCTAAAAATATTAACAACCTAAAATTTATTCAAACAAATGTCTTGAATTTTAAATCCGCATAATACATGTGAGAGAGAAAATCATGCCACTTGAATTCTTGGCGATTTCCTACTCCTTTGTCGCTACGATCATCCTAGAGCTCTTCATCTGCAAAATCATTATAGCGTATGATTTCTTAATTAATATTTCTATTATTTTCTTACTACTAATGTTCACGAGGAATTTGACACGTTTCTAGGAATCTTTTGTATCTTTACAATTTGAATGTTCTATAGTTTCTAATTCTTTTTATTATAGTTAAATTATTCCCAGAATAATTACGAACAAAATAAGACTTCTATTTAACGAATCTTTAGTCTTATTCTACTCCTAAAATTTTAACGAAATCACTAATAGTATTAATTTGAATAATTATTATTGAGTTATTTTTTTAATTTAATATTTATCTACGTTAATTGAGTACTTGAATAAATAATTCTTCATTTTCTTTAACTACTTAATTTAAATACTTGAATAAATGAACATCCATTAGTAAATTTTGTTCCTCAAACTTTAGTGTTTTGTCATTATAAAACTTTATTGTTTTAACTAATGTCTATCAATTTATTTGCAGTATATTAGATTTTAATCTAAGTTATCTTGATAAACCTTATTATAGTTTCATTAGTGACTAAACATACCGAAATCACATTAATCAAAATCTTTGTAATTTCCTAACTTATCTTAGATTATTAAAAGTCTCATTTTACATTAATATTAGTATTTGCAATTCCTTATTTTTAATTGATGATTATTTGTATACATATTCGACATATTATTTGATGGTATTATTTAATCTACATCACTAAGTTCCTATACTTAGATTACCTATTAACATGTAAAATTTTAACTATCTAAATTGATTTAAATTGATTACCTCTTCACTTGATCAAACGCCAATTGACGAAGATAGCTGCCACCACGGTGCACTACCCAGCTGCGTTCATTTCACCGTCCAGCCAGCAGCTGCAATTCACCAAAATAGAGCACTGTGTTCTGGTGCTTCTTCTTCATCGTTCCACCGGTCCACAACAGCAGCAGTAGCTCTACTAAATGGTGCACGTGGTTCGATTCTTCTTCTTCAATTCAGCGTCGCGGCAGCAGCTCACGTCAGCAGCAAGGTGGAGTAGCAGCAGCAGCAGACTGGAGTTTCTCCAATCCTCCCATTCACCGGTCACCCTCACTTCCAATTGTAGCAGCAGCCGGATGTTTCCTCTTCACA
>JAJIYU010013438.1:0-13841 GCA_030144865.1 Tinospora cordifolia
TATATGATTTTCATGATAATCACAAGCTCACTTATACATACATATACCTGGAAATGGTTTACTCTCAAGTCTCAATCATGATATTAACCTGCTAATAATTTATATATTATTACATCCTATAGCTTTAATATCAAAAACTAAGATATAGTTACTACATTAATGTAAGAGTTTGTCTCGCTGCATTGTTAGATTAAGAAAGAAGCCATTTGTACAAAGATAATTGATTAAATTCTAGTGAAGTTACTTTTTACATGAAACTTGTTTACTATTAAAATTTGATAATTATTTTAGTATTGACAAAAATCTAATTCTATGGAGAATGGTTAATATGCTACCACGGATACATTGGCATATGTAGTAATATGGTTGCTAAAACTCTATGGCCTAAAAGAAGGCCTTCTCCTAGGATGGAATCGTGGTATTCGCAAAATTGTATTACAAACTGACTCAAAAGCAGCTATGGATATCATCAATGGTAGGTGCACCGAGTTCCATCCTTTAAGCAGCCTCATCTGAGATATAGGCCAGATGCTCCATTGGGATTGGAATGTATCAATTAAATAAGTTCATCGGAAGGGAAATCAGTGTGCTAATTGATTTTATGGTGAATCTGGGAGTACATTCTGATGATCAAAATGTTATCGTTGAGGACCCTCCGCCAGGAATCCAACCCCCCTATTGTTAGCATATGCTTCTTCTGTTTGTATTTTGAGGCCTTAGTGCCATTTTCCTTTTGTAACAAAAAAAAAACTAATTCTATTAGTTTATTATCATCATTATTTTAATCTTTATAATTATTTTTTTATTAATTAGGTATTATTAAAAGTAAAATAGAGGTGGTACATAAATGATAAATCCATATACAGGCATTTGAAATCCCAATCTATCCTTTTTTGTATTTTTTTTAAAACATTATCAACTTAATTTACTAAAATACCCCTATATCCCACCATACCCACTAATTTTGTTTTTTTTATTTTTGACCCTAATTATTCAAAAAGTATTTATTTAATTGAATGACAATATTAAAAAAGTGACAGTATTAAATGCTATTAAAAATTGTTTTATTTCAATAGGAAACTAGGTTTGCTATTAAAAAGTAGATGAATGACAATAGGAAAAAAAAAAGATAAAAGATAAAAAAGTGAAAAGTATTTTAAGTGAGGCATAAATAGTATATAATTGAAGTTAATTCTCAATTTAAATATTATTATTTCAATTGGTAACCGAATAGTAATACTTGTTAATAAGATAAAATAATGATACCTAAAATTTTTTTATAGGTTTTACTTTTTAAAAATTCTAATTTTTGAATTGTAGGTTTTAATTATTTAATATTATCTATCTTATTTAATTCTTCTTGATTCAATTTTATTATACAAAAATAATCATATTTTATTGTGTGTATACTTGCGAAGGAATATAGAGAAAAAAAATATGGAGAAGAATATTAATAAAAAGTACTTCATGTTTGTCATAGACTTCAAATTTATTTTGTATTTAAATAACAAATGATAGCGTGCATAACCAACACAAAATTTAATAAGATTTATTAAGTTTTAATAATAACAAATAAATCAGATTAATAAACCTCATGAAAACTTCAAATTTTAAAATATTAGATTTATGTTAAACTCAAAAAAAAAATATATCACAAATTTGAACCTTTGTTCTCACTTTTTAAATATTCATATATGTTTTTTTAAATTTATAAATATTTTCAAAATAAACTATCAAGTATAATCTACAGCAAATAAGAGTGTGTATCTAATTATTTTTTACTTTAACTTTAAAAAAAAATATTTACATCTTTTTTCACACTATTTTATTGTAAATGAACATGACATAAAAGCTATAAAATAATATTAGAAAAACATTAATAAAATATAATAATGAGATTCTTTTTTTTTTTTTTGAAAAATGTCAACAAATTAAGAATTAAAAAATAAAAAAGAATGAAAAAAAAAAACAAAAAACTTAACAAAACCTCCACACGTTGAGGAGGGTGTGAGACTCACTCTCCCCCATAATAGGAGAAGTGGGTGGAGTTATCAGTTATTTAGTTTGACCCACTCACTCTCCCAACTCCCTCTCCCAACTCCCTCTCCCTTCTCTCCACCACAGTTCACTCACTTTATTCTCTCCTTCGACACTTCACAACTTCACTTCTTCACTTTTCTGCAAACTTTTTCTTCTAAGCCAAGCAGGGGTCACCACAAAAGCGAATGAAAGAAAGGTTGAAAGAGAGGTTCACTAGTCAATCAACAAGGAGGTCAGAATTTCTCTCTTCTTCTTCTTCTTCTTCTTCTTCTTCTTTTTTATTTTTTTTGGTTCACACGAAATCTCTTTAGATTTTTTTGCATTTTAATAATATCAAATAAACTAATTAGTAAACATCATTGAAATTTCAAATTTTCAAAATATTAGATTTCTACTAAATTCTCACAAAATCCGAAAATTTGAACGTATGGCATTAAAATTGCTGCTCAATTCAATAATATTCAAATAAGATATAGAATTTTTTTTTTTAAAAAAAAAACAACCATTGGTATGTTCCATTGGTTTGCATCTAAATTTTGTCATCATAGATTGAAAGTTTGATTTTTTTTTTTTTTTTTCTGTTATAGAAATAGTGAGAGCAGCACCGTGGTGGATCAATTATATGACCTTCATTTGAAGCTCTTATATTTGCTTTTTTGATGTTATTTAAATGTCTTGTATCTTATTCTTTCTCAAGATTTTAAAATTGTTCCCTTTTTCTAAATATTCATAATGTACATGATAAAATAATATTCTAATTTACAAAAGGAAATGGTTCAAACTTTTTTTTGAATGATATTTTTTTCTTACAAATGAAAATGTCAATGAAAAAAACTAATTGAAAGGGCGTATGTGGGAGGAGCATTCTCTTGTAGAATATGAGTATTTGGTAGAGTTACAGTCATTTGGTTTGCCACACTCCACCATACTTCACTCACGCTATTCCATCCCTCTCCCAAAAAATGAATGAAAGAAAGGTTCACTAGGCAATCAACAAGGAGGTTAGAAATTCACTTTTTTTTCCCATGTATACATATATTTATGTCATCATTAAACACTATTGAATTGATTCTCTAAGTCATGTAGTGCATATTTTAGATAGATGAATGTATATTTTAGATGTTAATGTAGAATTACTTGCTAAATTAATATGTACATCGAGAAAATTGGTAGTGAGGTGGTGGCCATATGTGATGAATATTTTATAAGAATACTAACAAACCTTGTTAATTTTAAAAGAACTTTGTTTAGAGTGATAGCATCAAAATAAAAGGCTATTCAATGTTCTCTCTTGATTTATATATAAACACTGATGTTAATGTGTATCATCTCATTTTGCAATCATTTTAAGTAAAAATGTGTTGTTTCAAACCTTACATCCAAATGAAGATTTAGGAAGGAGATTGCTTCATAAAATCACACAAAAATCACTTTGACAGAAGAATTGCAATTGTGAAATTGGCTTTTATATATATAAATCATTATTGATCAAAATTTGAAAGTTACTGCTCACGATTTTATCATCATGTGATTCTTATTATTATGCAGAGAAACATACCATGTCGGCTGCGGAATTGGAACTCAACATGGGGAACAATGACAACTTTGCACACCTAAAGGTTAGGATGATGACATGATAAGAGATTTCATTTTTTTTAAAAAAAATAGAACCAATATACTAGAAAAAGGCCTTATACATACACGATTATATTTTTTTTTATTTATGTCACAAAAAGTTATAATTTTTCATGAATTGCATTCTTTGGAGGCATTTAAATTTAAAAAAAAAAATGGATAACAAGTTTTCTGAACAGGTTGATAGCAGTGGCAGGAAGGATAATTCTACTAAAAATAGAAAAACTTCTTCAGGCAAAACTGAAAAACCAACTGGAGGATGGAAATCAGCTTCTCTCTTATTGGGTAGTAATCAAAATCTCTTACTTTGCTTTAGTTTTTTAACACCTAAATTGAAAAAAAAAAAAAGGAAAGAAGAAAAAAAACTTCAACCATTTCATTCCACTTTGGTTTTTGCAGTGAACCAAGGACTTGTTACTCTGGCTTTTTTTGGCGTTGGAGTGAATCTGGTTCTGTTCCTAACAAGGGTTCTTGAATATGAAAATGCCGATGCTGCAAACACCATAAGTAGGTGGACTGGAACTGTGTATTTGTTCTCATTAATCGGCGCATTCCTTAGTGATTCTTACTGGGGAAGATACTTAACTTGTTCAATCTTTCAAGTGATACTCATGGTGGTAATTATTTGCACAAATTTTGCATGAACTTCCAAAAACTGCACTCAACAATTTTGCTTTTCATCATCTCTAGTCACTCTTTTATAATCACTTTTTGTGTGTGTGTGATTTACAGGGACTGGTGCTCTTATCATTGACGTCTTCAATGTTCTTGATCAAACCATCTGGTTGTGGAAATGGGAAGTTAGAATGTGAGCGCACATCTTCACTTGGAATCATAATCTTTTACATATCAATTTACTTAATAGCACTTGGATATGGAGGGCACCAGCCAACGGTTGCAACTTTAGGAGCAGATCAATTCAGCGAAGCAGATCCTTTAGAAAGGAAGGCCAAATCAGAATACTTCAGCTACTTCTACTTTTCACTCAATGCTGGGTCTCTCTTCTCTAACACCATTTTGGTTTATTTCGAGGATAATGGTAATTGGACTGCTGGATTCTGGGCGTCCGCCTCTTCAGCACTAGTTGGGTTTCTCCTCTACTTGATTGGTACTAGAGGTTATCGCCGCTTCAAGCCATGTGGTAATCCATTGACCCGAATCGCACAAGTGTTTGTTGCAGCAACCAAGAAATGGAAGGTTACTACTCCAGTAAAAGGAAATAATTTGTATGAGTTGGAAGGCTCAGAATCTGCAATAAAAGGAAGTAGGAAGATCTTGCACAGTGAGGAATTTAGGTAAGTAATCTGGAGGATACTTTTGATTTTAAGGAGAATTTTCATCAGATTGATTAAAATTCTTATATTTGTATTGTGTTTAGGTTGTTGGACAAGGCAGCAATAATAACAGAGAAAGATATGCCTGATCCATCTAAACAAAATGCATGGAAACTATGCACAGTGACACAGGTTGAAGAAGTTAAATGTATTCTAAAAATGCTACCTGTTTGGCTATGCACAATAATCTACTCAGTTATTTTCACGCAAATGGCTTCTCTTTTCGTTGAACAAGGGGACGTTATGGACTGCTATGTGGGTAGCTTCCGTCTCCCTGCGGCAAGCATGTCAGCATTTGATATTGGGAGCGTTTTGATCTTTACCTTTGTCTACAATCATTTATTTGTACCAGTAACTGGGAGATTCACAGGCCATCCAAAGGGAGTCTCTCAGCTTCAAAGAATGGGAATTGGGCTTGTGATAGGAATGCTAGCAATGTTTGCTGCTGGAATCACTGAACTAGAAAGACTCAAACACGTCCACCCGGGGAGGGAATCGAGCTCTTTAAGCATATTCTGGCAAATTCCTCAGTACATTCTTGTGGGAGCTTCTGAGGTGTTTATGTATGTGGGTCAGTTGGAATTTTTCAATAGCCAATCTCCTGATGGACTTAAAAGCTTTGGAAGCTCACTTTGCATGGCTTCAATATCACTTGGGAACTATGTTAGTACCATGCTTGTTAATATGGTGATGGACATTACGGCAAAAGGTCATAAACCAGGTTGGATTCCAGGGAACCTCAATACTGGGCACTTGGACAGGTTCTATTTCCTGATAGCTGGACTCACTGTGTTTGATTTTGTCATCTACCTGTTATGTGCCAAATGGTATAAGTGCATCAACGTTGATGAGGAACAAATCCCTGGTATTGAAGATAATGCAGCTGACATTCCCTGTAAAGTCTAAAATCTTCTTGGTTTTTTTTTTTTTTTTAACTTGCCAAAAGAATGGCTGTCATGGGATCATGGTCTTAGTTTTAAGGATCACCCTTGTTTTTTAGGGCTACATCTAGACAATAGTATTACGAAGGTTTCATATATTCAAGTAGTTTGTGTGTCATTAGGTACCTGTTCAACTGCTTGTAAAGACTTTTGTGTTGTTCTCTAATTAAAATGTCTTTTTAGTAATAATAACTTCTGCTATAATGTTGTGATGCCTTAATTTTTAAGGTAAGATATATATAGAAAATTGTACGTTTAATTAAAAAAATTAATGTTAAAAAGTTTTTAAAAGGTTTCATTCAATTACAATTTTTTTTAAAAAAAAAATCTTTTTTAAGATGTTATCTGGTGTTAAAAAAAAAAACAAAAAAGAGATAAAACATCAAAAAAAATCATGTTAAAAACATTATTGTCCAGGTGCCCTTTACACAAAAAAAAAAAAACATTAAAAAAGTTTAAATGTGTAATCTAGTTTAAAAAAATCAAAAGCATTTTATATAAAAATAAAAATGGAATTAAAAATTTTTAAAAGATCCTTTTGGGTTAAAAAAAGAAGAAAAAAAAAGTCATTTGAAAGTGTTTTCATGACTACGTCTTATCAAATATTTTTTATTCATTTTATTTTCTATTTTATTTTATTTTTTTACCACATGACACCTTTTTAAATTCTGTTCAAGTTTTTTTGGTAAAATATTCGTTATTTTTTCTCTTATAATCCAATCTCGACAAAGTAAGCATTTTCTCTATACATGATGAGTTTTTAACCTAATTCCCACAAAATTGTAAAATTTGCACAAATTTCATCACTTTTAAGATAATGAGTTTTTGCCCAACTTGAGCTTTTGCCTTTCTTTTACTATTAGTGCTAAGATGTCTTATTACAAGTCCTATCTAGAATTGTGTCACTTTTAATAACATTTTAAGAAAATGAAGAAAATAAAAATGATGTTAAAAAAAGGTGTAAACCGGTTAAAAAAAGATAATAAAAAAAATTAAAAGAAAACATTTTATAAAAAAAAATTGCATTAAAAAAATTAATTAAATTTCCATATGCTTAAAAAAAATGAAAAGAGAGAAAAAAAAATATTTTAAGATACCACCGAAGGCACCTTTAGTACAGAAAATTTGTGTTTTCATATACATTTAAATAAAAACAACACTAATGTTGAAAAAAAAAATTAAATAGGTGTCATTTAATCAAAAGAATCTTTTGTAAGAAGTCATTGTGTTCAAAAAAAATTTTATAACAAAATAATATTGAAAAAATTTGTAAAAGGTGTTATTTGGTTTTTTTAAATATATATATATTTAAAAAAATCATGTTAAAAACATATAAAATTAGTTTATAAAATAAAAAAATGGCACTAGAAATCTTAAAAAGCTCGTTTGGGTTAAAAGATTGAAAAAAAAGGGAAAAAAATGTGATTTGAAGGTGTTTTCACGATGGTATATTAAAAAATATTTATATTCACTTTTTCTCTACTTTGATTTTAATTTTTTTAGCTATATGACAACCTTTTTAACTTTTACAAATATACTTTTAAAACAATTTTATTTTTTCTCTCTTTTTTTTATGCCATATAACACTTTTTTGATATTTTTCAATGTCATTTTTTAATAAAATTGTGTTATATGCGTCTTAATTGAAGTCAATTTCATAAATTTTATAAAAGAATTTTTTTCATTGTTTTTTAATAAAATTGTTTTTCGGTCTTGTTATTATTTTTAAACTAGATAACATTTTTTAAAAACTTTTTCAACCCCATTTCTTGTATAGTATTTTTTTTAATCTATTTGATTCCTTTTTTTTAATTCAATCCTATTTTTAATTTGTTTAAAAAAGAATTGATGACATCTTTACTGAATATCTATGCAATACAATTTTTTTTCTAAAGGTTCCTTCAAAATTTTTTTTTATTTTTATTATTTTTCTAACAACATTTAACACATTTTAAACTTTTTTTTATGTCATTTCGTTTTTTGTAAATTATGTTTAAGCATATTCAGTGAAGACCTTCAATACAATTTTTTTTTTTTGTGGGTATTGAAGGCACCATAGAATCTTGAAGAAGAAATTTTTTTTTTCATTTTTTTCTTATTTATTAATTTTTTAAATCAGATAAGACTTTTTAGTTTTTTTGAATGCTATTTTTTAAAATATTTTTATTTTTAACTACATAAGACTTTTTAAAACAATTTCAATATCATTTTTGTATTTTTTCACAAAAATATTACTGAAGATGCTTTACATTTTAATGAAGGTCATTTTGACACATATTATCTATTTACGAGCAAAAGAATTATTATGCTATTGAATAATCTTACTCTATTCTCCTAACTGTATTTAAAAACGTTTCATAAAATCACAAACTCACTTCCTATATTATCTTTAAGCTGAGAATATACATACATATATGTACAAATGATTTTCTCTCAGGCCAGATATTACACTGCTAATACTTGATACATTTTTACATCTTATAGCTTCAATAAAGCATTTAATAATTTTACTATTACGTTTGATAATTATTTTTGCATTGATAAAAACCTAATTTTATTAGTTTAGTATTTTTAGATTTTAGTCTTTGTGATTTTTTTCTTATTTATTCCGTATTATTAAAAGTAGAAGAGAGGTGGTACATAAATGATAAATCCATATACCAGCTTTTGAAATCTCAATCCACCCTTTTTCTCCTTTTTCAAAATGTTACCAACTTAATTTATTAAAATACCCCAATATCCAACCACACCCACTATTTCTATTTTTATTTTTTTATCCTAATTATTTAAAAAGTATTTAAATTAAATAAAAATAAGAAAATTTAAAAGAAAGAGTTTGCAACCTTGGTTTGATATTAAAAAGTATACCAATAATAATAGAAAAGAAGAAGATGAAACGTGAAAAGTGTTCATAGAAAAAGTGTTTTAGTAATAAGTAAGGTGAAAATATATATATTGTTGTTCTTATTTTAAAATATTGTTATTTCACTTGATAACCAAAGATAGTAATAATCTTTAATAGAAGAAAAAAATGATGCTTAAACTTACGTATGAGTTTTGCTTTTTCAAAATTTTAATTTTTTGAATTTTATTTTTTAATTATTTAATGTCATCTATCTTATTTTATTCTTCTTGATTTAATTTCATTATATAAAAATAATAATCATATTTTATTGTATTCATACCTGTCTTAGAATATAGTAAAAAAAATATGAAAAACAAATATTAACAAAAATGACCTTATGGTTACATATATAATTCGAATTTTTTTGTTTTTAAATAACAAATGATAGCATGCACAAGCAGCACAAAATTTAATAAAATTTTTTAAGATTTGATAATAACAAATAAATCAGATTCATAAACATCATGAAAATTTTAAATTTTCAAAACATTAGATTTATGTTAAACTTTCAAAAAATCCAAAAATTTGAACATTTTTTCTCGCTTTCTAAATATTCATATTTTTTTTAAACTAAACTATCACTTATATTCCAAAACAAATAAGATTGTGCTTCTAATTCTTTTTTTTTTACTTTAACTTTTTTTAAAAAAATATTTACATCTTTTTTACACTAATTAATTCATATGTATTGCCCTTGAAATTAATGTGTTAAAATAATATTAAAAAAGAGTGATAAAAATCACAATGATAATTATTCTTTAGAAAATTTCAACAAATTAAGAATTAAAAAAATAAAATAAAATAACCATACTGAAAACCTCAAGCGGAGGGCATGGGACTCACTCTCCTGTATGATAGGAGAAGTGGGTGGAGCTACAGTTAATCAGTTTGACCCACTCACTAGTCACTAGCCCAACTCCCTCTTCCTTCTCTCCACGTACCTCACTCATTTCATTCTGTCTTTCCACAATCACGCTTTACAATTTCACTTCTATTTTATTTTTTACGTTTAAATAATATCAAATAAACATCATTGAAATTTTAAAATTTCAAAATATCAGATTAGATTTGTGTTAAACTCTCATAAAATCCAAAAAATTGAATATATGAATTTAAAATTACTGCTGAATTCAATAATATTCAAATAAGTTACATATAAATTTCAAAAAAATAAAAAACCATTGATTTGTTTCGTTGGTTTGCATCAAAATCTCGTCATAAGAGATTCAAAGTTTGATTTTATGTGACGTTGATTTGAAACTTTTATATTTGCTTTTTTTTTACGTCAAAAATGACGTCCCAATATCCTAGTCTTTCTCAAACTTTTAAAATTGTTTTCTTTTTTCTAAATTATTGATAATGTTCCTGAAATAATAATTTTATAAAATAATACTCTAATTTTTAAAAGAATGGTTCAATTTTTTTTTAATGAGGTTTACTTTTTTTTTTCACACATGAAAATATCAGGTGTAACCAAATAAAACCAATGAAAAAAGGGTTCACCAACCTTCCGTAAATCGTGATGCATATTTTAGATGTTAATGTAGCATTAAAGCTAAAATAATATGTTGCTCCGGATAATTGGTAATAAGGTGATATTGGGCATGCGATGAATATTTAATGTGGAATTAGGAAGGAGATTACTTCTTCAAATCACACAAAAATCACTTTGATTGAGAAATTGCAATTGTGAAATTGGCTTAATCATATATATATATATATCAAAATTTGAAAATTATAACTCATGATTTTATCATCTTCGTCATCTGATTATTGTTATTATGCAGACAAATGTACCAGGTGTTGGAGTGAATCTGGTTCTGTTTCTCACAAGGGTATGAAAACGCTGATGTCGCAAACACCATAAGTAGGTGGACTGGAACTATGGATTTGTTCTCAGCGCGTTCCTTAGGATTCTTACAAGGGAAGACATTTAACTTGTTCAATCTTTCAAGTGATACTCATGATGGTGATTACTTGTACAAATTTTGCATGAAGTTACAAAAACTACGTCCAACAACTTTGCTTTTCATCACCATTTATCACTGTTCTGTAATCGCTTTTTTTTTTTTTTTTTTTTGTGTGCGTGTGATTTGCAAGGACTGGTGCTCTTATCATTGATGTCTTCAATGTTGTTGATTAAACCATCTGCTTGTGGAAATGGGAAGTTAGAATGTGAGCCCACATCTTCAATTGGAATCATAATCTTTTACTTATCAATTTACTTAATAGCACTTGAATATAGAGGGCACCAGCCAACAGTTGCAACTTGAGGAGCAGATCAATTCAGTGAAGCAGATTCCGTAGAAAGGAAGGCCAAATTAGACTTCTTCAGCTACTTCTACTCTGCACTCAACGCTGGGTCTCTCTTCTCCAACACTATTTTGGTCTATTTCGAGGATAATAGTGATTTGACTGCTAGATTCTGGGCATCTGCCTCTTCAGCGCTAGTTGGGTTTCCCCTCTACTTGATTGGCACTAGAGGGTATCGCCCTTTCAAGCCATGTGGTAATTGATAAACCCAAATTGCGCAAGTGTTTGTTGCAGCAGCCAAGAAATGGAAGGTTACTGTTCAAGCAAAAGGAGAGAATTTGTATAAGTTGAATGGCTCAGAACAAGGAAGTAGGAAGATCTTGCACAGTGACGAATTTCGGTCAATAATTTTGAGGACGCTTTTGATTGTAATGTGGATTTTCATCAGATTGACTAAAATTTTTCTGTTTGGATTGCGTTTAGGTTGTTGGACAAGGCAAAAATAATAACAGAGAAAGACATGCCTGATCCATCTAAATAGGACACATGGAAATTATGCAGTGACACAGGTAGAAGTGAAATCCCTATTTGGCCATGCACACTAATCTACTCACTCAGTTATTTTCACTTAAATATGGCTTCTCTTTTCCTCGAACAAGATGACGGCTATATTGGTAGCTATATAGGTAGCTTGCAGTCCCTCTGCGGCAAGCATCTCAGCATTTGATATTGGGAGCGTTTTGATCTTCACCTTTGTCAACAACCATTAATTTATACCAGGAACTAGGAGACACAAAGGCTAGAAGACTCACAGGCCATCCAGCTTCAAAGAATGGGAATTAGGAGATTCACGGAGTAGGAGATTCACAGACCAAGCTTCAACGAATGGGAATTAGGAGATCCAAGTAGCTTGTGTATCGCTAGGTACCTGTTTTGCTGCCCGCAAGGACTTTTGTCTTGTTCAATTGAAACATCTTTTAAGAATAAGAACTTCTGCTCTAATGTCGTACTTACTTCAGCTTTAAGAGAAGATATATATCAGAAAATGTCAGAGGTAAAGTAATTAATACCAAAAAACATGAGCCGATCTGAACAGAGGAAAAAAAATTGAAGCATGCTAAAATGATTGTTGTTTCTGAGTTCAGGTTCATCATGACCATTTCTGACAACTCAATTAGATGAAATTGGAAGTGAATTGGAATGGGAATATTCAATGTAGTAATATAAGGGTATTTCAGCTGCCACATACTATATGTATGAACAGAATAAATACCACAGGTGAAGATCAAAACCACATGAATCCCCTTCCCAAATGTTCACTTAAAAGGAGAACAACGATTTTTCCTTTTCTCTCTCCATCACAAGATTTCATACCCACAACAAATAAAACTGAAAACTACCCAAACTCAAATCCCTGCTTTGCGCAACTCATTAGCACCATGTGCAAAGTGACACCTTTCCCCGAATGTGCACGATCCCTTTGAAAAGTTCTCACACAGCTTAGTCTTGTAGTTGTTGGCAGGGCCAGATGGGGCCCCAGGCTTCAATGCAGTCGCTGCACTGGAGCGGACATTCAAGATAAGCTCGTGGACCATTGCACTGGCCTGCTTTATCTGATCAAAGGTACCCTCCAGCTCAATGTTCCTGAGGTTGGTGTCTGATTCGTGATCTCGAATGGAAAGCTTAGCACCAGTGGCTCGACAGATCTGCTTTGAATTCACACCAGCCTTCCCAATGATTGCTCCAGCTAGAGAAGCATCCACACTAATCTTTGCAGTCGCAGAGGCACCAAAACTTGCTGCAGCAGCAACGCCAGGTGGAGGTGGTTCAGTCCTTCCTGGTAATCTTCCTGTCATAAGGCCCATAGCCCTGGGATCCTCTTGAGAAGGAATGAAGGGCTTACCAAGCTCTCTTTCACCATGTGCAAAATGACATTTGTCTCCAAATTTGCACCCTTCTGCAGTGTTAAATTTGCTGCACATGCGGGTCTTTACTGTCGAGCCCAAGCCAGTAGGCAGGGGTGGAGGAGCTACTGGAGTCCTTGAGGAGGGAGGCAAAGTAGGATTACCACCTAAGTTGGTCATCTGTGCCACTGCCTTAATACCACCAGGAACATAATGCAGAAAGTGGCAGCCCTCACCAAATGGACATCCAGCAGTACTGCATGCAATAGATCACCCATGAATAAAAAAACCCCAAAGTTGTTGAAAAAAGTAAATCCAAGGCACTAGATTAAATCCAAAGTTGTTTAAAATAAATTACTGGTAGCTGAACATATAGTTCATACACACAACAATAAAATTGAGTCCTCGCCCAAATCCAATATTAATATTTTAAATGTTCCCTTAATTGGATCACATGGTTGTTTTAACTTACCCTAGTTGCCCCAAGGAACAAAAAGGATCACAACAAGCCACTTGCAGCTGCTGCAGTAGTAGGAGTAATTTTTTAATGTGAGTTCTTTGATGGCTAAACAATTTGATCCATGTGGCATGGCATGTCACATCTTACAAAGATTACGTATTCATGCACAGTATAATTCATCTTACAATCAACGCAAGTAAAATTCTCAAGCATGCTCATCTTTGAATCAAGCCAAGTAAAATTTTCAAATATTTACTTGCATTGGACCATTATATCCTGACGACCTGTAGATTTAGACTTATACTTATGTTTGCATAAACCAAAAGATATTTATATTTTTTTCCTTCTCGTTAAAAGATATCAATACTA